>JAPKLW010002659.1:12148-47347 GCA_026898455.1 Plectranthus barbatus | reverse complement strand
AGGGTAGCATAGATAGACGACGCGTAGCCTCGCGTCGTCTATCTCCTTATCTTGCCAAAATAGAGACAAAGTGAGGCTTCATGTCGTCTATATAAATATAGACAATTCGGTAAATTTGCATTGTTTATGTCAATTTAGACAATTCAATTTCCCGTGTTGTCTATAGCCGCCAATTTTTTAACTACACAATTAAACTTTTTCGTTGTCTATTACAATATAGACAACACAAATGAGCATTTGCGTTGTCGATATTTCATTTTCAATAACCTTATTTCTTGTAGTGTCTACTTGGTTAGCCATCCCGAATAACCCAAATGCATTGACTTGCTTGAGACATCGAATTCGCTAGGAATAACATAAGAAAGAAGGATCATGAACAAAGATAGACTTGTCCCGACCATGTTAGAAAGTCCAAAACCTCACACTCTTCATCTCAGGTTCTCAACTGATTTATGACTCGTATGCTTTTTTGATTGCTATTGAGCGTTTTGCTGGCGGTTGGCATACGGCTAGCATCTCAGCAGTCTTCGCTAAGATCTTTGAATTATGCTGGAGTTACTTCTTCAGCATTCTTAAGTGCGTTCAACATTTCTCTGCATTTGCTAGCCTTTACTGGCTTCTTCAGCAATCCTCATCAATCATCAAGTCTGTTGATTCCCTCAGCATTCTTGATTCTTCTTTTCTAGTTCTATTACAACTCGAGTATATATGGCCTATACAGGACTTTTACATTTGACTTAATACTAGGTTTTTAGAAACTAGATCGGCTTGAGCTTTGATGCACCAAAACATGATTACACAAACATTGACTACCAAGGGGTTTAATATATCTAACAATATTCCTAACAAAGGTGTAGTGACTCTTCAGGTCTCCTTCATCTCTGATTGGCGTAGCTCCTATTTGTAGCCGTCTTTGTCAGAATGGATATTTTAGTTTGAATCTGGAAACCACCTTTGTGTTTGTTGATTATTCTCCTTTTTAATTGTTGAGTTTCCTTGTGATCTAGATCCTTCTGATTTGCAATTTTGTATTTTCTATATTGCTGTTGAGTGTTTGCTATGATCTGCTGACATTTCAGTAGTCTTGCTAAGATTCCGCACCATGCTTGCTTCATTCCTTTAGCATTCTATTAAGCATGTCCAACATTCCTTCGTGTTTGCTCGCCTTTACTGGCGTCTCGAGCAATCTTCAGATTTGCTGATTCTTTCAGCATTCTTTAATTCTTTTTTTTTCTAGTTCTATAACAACTTGAGTAGATGTATCATATACAAGACTTTTACAATATGTCTCGATACTAAGTTGCTAGAAGCTAGATCTACTGAGCTTTGATGCACCAAAACCAATAAACATACAATTTAGATCAAGGGATTGTAATATTTCTAACAATATTTCTAACAATAGGCTTGCATCCTATCTCACCACTATACTACAACAAGCTTAATTCTAGAATAAAAAAGATCTTTTATTTGGTTATAATGTGGTTGACTAAAGGTAAGTGGTTTTGGGCTAAAGTTACTACACTCAACAAATTCCTAAAACCCTAAACAATTACTCATCAACAACCAATCCCAAGGCTTATTCCAACTCATTTTCTTCTTCCTTTTGTTTTTCTAATGCTACTTGCATGTTTTCATTTCATTTTTTTTCACAACTTTCTTTCAAAACAAATTTTCTCATGTTTTGTTGGTGCTTATTTTTTCTTGACTTGCACCATTCACTCTTTTCAACTCCTTTTTTTCAACCTTCATTTTCAACATTTTTCACTTCTTTTCTTTCTTGCCTCAAATAACGGGACCCAAGTCACATAACCGATCAATTCCCAAACCACACTCACATCATCTGTATTCAATCTCATACACACATCCCCCAAACTTGTTCCTAATCATATTCAAAGAAATTCTCCAATTAAGCTCAATCACGGGAAACAATGGTATGAAAGGCAAATAACGATCACAAATAACACCTTGTACCCCCAATTTGCAAGGTAGGACTAGAAATTGATGGTCTAATTTCATTTTCTAATCAAAAGCTCATATACTAATAGCTAGAGAACGAATGCAAGTTCTAGATCTCTCACTTTCAATCTCGCCTCTCACAAAACGAAAATGATATGACAATATCAAAGCTCAAGTCTGACAGCTTTTGTCAAGTCTCAAGCATTAACACATACAAATCTTTGGCAAGTCAAAAGTTCAATTTTAGCATGCTTCGTTACCAATGATTCCTCCTTATCATCAGTTCAAATAGGAATCATACTCCACAAGTTCATTAAGAGTAAATCTCAAATTCAAATCGGGTTCAACACTCTCACACACAAACATGCATCAAACTAACAACATCAACTACACAATCAACTAATGCAATCTAAATGGCAAGAGAAAGCGTAAGAAAATGTTACCTATCGACGTCCACTCAATCAAACCGCTCCCCAATGGCCTTATTGTTCCTACTACACAAACACACCACCTATTGAGCATAAATCACTTTCAACAACAACCCATATCCACTAAAACAAAATTTCACCTCCAATCTACTTCCACAAAATAAGCTCATCAAAATATGAACAACATTCAATCAATCATTCTCATCCATCCAAACATCTTTCCACCAATCAATCCATTCCCAATTCAAACAAATTAAACACTATTCAACTAGCTCAACCATACATTCCACAAACCAATCATCAACATTCATCAAAAATCAACAAAATTTAAAAATAAATTAATAAATATAGCAATGAATCTTAAATCATAACCATTCAATAAAAGATAGAAACATTCAAGCATCCAAACACATCCATATCCAACAATATCATACATCCAAATCGAATTAAATCCAAATCCAAACTTCAAATTCCAAATGTAGCAACATCAATCACAAGGGGAAATACTAAACTAATCATGGCTAAATCATGCAAAGGTAACGTAGATAAGAGTAGGATAGGGAGAAGAATAAACCGACAGTTGTCCACATCCCCCCAAACTTAGCCTAAAGGGACTAAGTTTGAAAGTAAGTATTGTCGTAGACACTTCAATAATCACGCTCTATCCCCCAAATGGTATACCCTGCCAAAGAACAAATAACACTTTTAACAACTAACAATGAACACCATTATCCACTCAAATCTCAATAAAGTCTCTTCAACTAACAAATACTAATTGAAACTATCTAGACAAGAATTTAAAACAAAAGAAAGAAAAATGGTTGAGTTGCCTCCCAACAAGCGCTTCGGTTTACGTCGGTAGATAGATGACCTTACCTTTTTCATCCATTGTCAAAAACCTTGTAGATTTTGAATATACCTTTCTCCTTTGTTTGCACCTTACTCGGAAGCAACTCATTCATTGACATACTTTCCAAGCTTCCTTCAACCAAAAGTGGCCTTTTTACTTCTCTTAGAACTCCTCTTAACATATGCAAGCTATCGGGCACACCCTATAAAACTACTCGATCTCTTCAATCCAACTCCTTTCTCAAACAACTCACAAACCTCATTCACCTTTGTCTTTGAAACCACCTTGTTTTCAACCTTGCCTATCAATCGAGAATGAAGGGTAAACACCATCTCTCCACAAGGATCTCTTGGTATAGTCTTATCTTCACACTCTTCTTCCAAAAGTTGTGCAAAAACCAGAACCTTTTGAATTTCCTCGGGTGAAGGCATCTCATTATCACCTTTCTTATCATAATCAACATCTTGCACCAACTCGTTGGTGCCTTCATCCTCCTCATCTCCTTGAGGTAGCACTTCACCCTCCTTCTTTGGTTCCTCTTCTTGCAACTTCACTATCTCCTCTTCTTTGACTTCTTCATGCCAATGTTTCTCCTCTTGCTTTGTTTCACTCAAATGTTTGGCAATAGTTGAGATTGTTACTTGAATATCTTCAAGTATCTGCTCATATTTTTCAAATTTCTTCTCTACTTCCTTGCTTAAGTGCATCCTATAATCCATTTATCCTCTTATAGGATCCTTCCGGCTCTCATAACTGGCATCTCCACTCCCTGCTAGTTGATTCCAACCATTGTATCGATATGTCGACGGAGAATGTGGGAAGGGTTTCTGATTGAAATGGTTGTACATCTCACCATAATGATATTTGGAATTCCAATTATCGTTCCTCCACCTTTGATTCACTAAATTCACCTCCTCCGGATAGTCTTCTTCCTCGTTCCTTTTAGCTTCCATCCATTGGTAGCTATTTTCCACCATTTCCTCGAATACCGTCCGGAGTGGCTTCCGTGGTCTTTGTCGTTCCATCATTTTTGCTCTCATCTCCTCCAATTTCCTTTATAAATTATCCATTCTCTCTGTGTCAACTCCTCTTTGGTTTTCCATATTGGCTTCCACTTCTTATAAGCCTTCCTTTTTCCCACGTTCTTCCAACAATCGAGCTTTGGATCTTGTGATGATACACAACCTACACAAATCCAACAACTCTAATCAACAATCTAACAAAAAATTTCACAAACAATTAAACTACAAACAACACAATTTCACCAATATCTAGTAACCTACTAATTGATGTCCCCAGCAATGGCGCCAAAACTTGATAAGCTAAAAACTTGACTAACAAATTCAATCAAATCTATAGCAAGTCAAGAATAAAATTTGTCAATCCAAGTTCTTCTTAATTCACCTACTAAGAGTACCAGTTACTTTTGTGTTGAACTTGTATCTAAGAAACTTCAATCATTGAGTAGTGTTTTATCTAGGCAAAGAAATTAAATTTTATCTAACTAACAATCACTAAGAAAATAAATTCTTCAATCCCCATTGTAAAAGTAACAATTCACTCAACTTTTCCAAACAAAACAATGCGTCTGAATCTCACAAATTGATAGAATTCACAAATGAGAGAAAGAGGATATTGGTATGAACTTTGCAATAAACCAACAAAGATGATAGAATGTTGTAAATCAACTTTAATTCTCCTAGAAATGATCAATCCACCCTATACTATCTAATCCCCTTAATACCTATGAATTAGAAGTTGATGAGAAAGGACTCTCAAGCTTTTACGTTATCGAATCGTATCTCATTCCCTAAGGTTCATAGATTATGGACCTACAAGCTATTTGATTGATTTAGCCACACATACCTTTGATTGATCTAAATTCAATTACAAGAGTAAAGGAATCCATTACAAGAGAAGGTAGAGAATTGTATTTCCCCCCAATGTTGATCTTCGTGGTTGGATCTTCAATTTCCTCTGCAATTTGCTTCTACTTGGATGGATAATGCATTGATTTTCCCTTGATTTGATGTTTGGAGATGTTTAGAAGAGATTTGGAGTGAATAACCGCCTCTTTCCTCCTCAATTGTATTTCAAAACCGCCAAAAGTTCTCACCAATTTCATTTCCCCCCTTTTTATAGTAAGTGATTTGACCAAAATTTTGCCCGGGACAAGATGGGAGTTCACCCGAAACAGATAGGGTTCGACCAAATTTTGCCCTCTATAGTGCAAATTTCGACTGAACCCAAATTGGGTTTGGTCGAAATTTGCACTACAGAGCAAAAATCCGACCGAACCCAAACAGGGTTGGTTCAATTTTTGCTCTATGTTTCACCCTTCAGCTCTTCACACAAAATTTGGGTTGAACTCTCTTCAACATGTGCCAAATCTGGGTCGAAATTACTCCAAAAATTAGCCTAACTTGTGGATTTATGCTCAAAAGTTCACCTACACACTTCAAATGAAAACAAACTCAAAAACACATGAAATCTAAACAAAAGCCTATGATATGTGGGTGAAATAAACATGAAAAATAACAATAATGCATCAATAAAATGGTCATTTCACACACATATCACTCATTTAATTCAACCCTACAGAACTTATGGAAAACCAAATACACAAGCTACAGGTGTGGATGTTTGCACAAAGACTCCCATTTCTCACATGAATTAAATGTTTTATTTAAAAATCTCATCCATCTGACTAATGAACAATAAAAGCAAGCATGCTACACAAGTAGACGTCTACTCTCTTTATTACTCACTTCTGATTAGAGATTGTTTTGCTGGAGGTCTTGACTTTATTAAAAAAAATCTCTTGCTTAGTATATTGTTTAATAAGGTTGTTTGCGCAAATAATTATTTTATAGTACTATAGATTATGTTATTGCTAAAACCCCATCATATAATATGATCCCGAAATTTATAAACAAAATTTAATTCATAAAATAAAACAATCTAGCATGCTAAAATAATAAAGCAATTAAATCATGCTTTCCTATTTCTTTAACATGCTTATTGCGCAAATAAATCACCAAATCATACTAGAGAAATTAAAATAAAATAAAATTTCCTCGTGGCCCCGAAGATCTGGTACCTGCATATCTACCCATTCTATTACATAAATTTGGGATATAAAGCTCTTCAAATAATTCTTCAAATTTTTGGGTCTTCAATTGTTTGTTGAAATTTGAAATCGGATTGAAAAACTGCAGATTGAACAAGCTTTAATAATATTAGGCACAAAAGATTGAAACCCTAATTTTCAAAAATTTTAGGATGTTTCTAGGCCGCCGGGCCGGTCAACCTGCAGTCTGGTCAAATTTGAAAACCCTAATTTTGAAAAAAATAATAATTGTAGTCACTGCTGCTGCTGCCAGAGCTGGAGCCAGCCACCTACCTAAAATTATTCCCCGTGCGCCACCTTTGCACGTCAGCCCGACGTCTGGTGGCTCACCGGCGCTCCTGCAACCAATTGTCGGAGCACGCAGGGTGTGAACTAGTCTGTGCTCTTTTGTGCTAGCTGCTCGAGTTTCTGCCGATAAATCCACTATCCCGCCATCCACCGCGCGCGACAACCCTCCTTCCTGAATCTTGCGACAGTTGCGTTACCAGTGAAAACAGATGCTCGCTAGCGTACAATTTCAAGGGAAAGAAGATTTACGATGGCTAGGGTTTTTGCGTGGGGGATATTGACGCGACTGTTGTGTTGATCGAAAAAACACGTGTCGACCCCTGGAGGCTAAGGTTTGTGAGCCACCACCTTCGTTCTCATTTGTGTCAACCGCAATCCGCCGTCATCCATGAGCTCCATCACAGACCTGCGGCCGGCCGACCGCCACGTGCCTGTGCACGACCAATCATCGTGGCCACCTTCCGTTCGATCGCGTCGGATTGCCAGCAAGAGAAGGCATGCGCTGCTGTTGTCTTGCACTCATCGTAAAACATTACAGCAGTCGTTGCCTGCCACACACCGCCGGAGAGACGTGAGGGTTATATGCCCTCTCTTACACGCCGGACCCATGCCGGAATCACTGTTGCGCAAGTGTCTGTGCACTGCCCGTGAGGGCTACTGCATCATGACATTGCGCGCTGCGCGGTGCTGTAATTCCGCGTTGATCTATTCTCCGTGTTCTTCGTTCTTCGCTTTGTTCTTCATTTTTCAATTTCATTTTCAAATTTTACATCGAATAATAAAATACAAATCGATTATATTATATTCAATTTCTAAAATCTAACTACATATTTTCTCGTGATGAAAAATGATTACAAGACGAATAAATCATCGCTAATTAAACAAACAAAATACGGGAACCACGAGGAACAAAAAATATCCACTGCAATTTAATCAAATTAAATCAACATGCAAATAACTGAACATATTTATTTTACTGATAGAGCCACAAATATGAACATGGCTCTAATACCAATTGAAGGAATTATACCTTGAACCAAAGTTCACTTAATTCAAATGAACCAATGAACTCTATGGATATCTAAATCATTTTCATACGTCAATTATTCCCTAGCATGCTCCCATTTAATATTTAAATGTCTTTGCAGAGATTTATCGGATTACCTTACATTCGTAGTGTCTGCAATTTTGAGCGTAGGGATTTTAACCTTCTAAATCCTCGCACTCCATATTTAATCATGCGAAATAAAGATTAAATATTATGATTTTAATTGAATAATTAAAATTAAACTTAATGAGATAAAGAAGAAGATCCTCCAGATCTGATCTTCTTATTTATATCCCAACTCCGATCTGAAAATCAGGTGAAGATTTCCTCCGGATTCCATGCCTATCGAGAAGTAGAATTTCCTCCCTCTTCTCCGATCAATGTTGCCCACCGTAGCTCCCAAATACTGGTTTTCTTCTTGGAAGCTTATGATCTTGTGGTGTGTTTAGATTTGAGAACCTGCGGGATATTTATAGGAGAAATGTGATCTTAGATGGGCGTGAGCTTTCATGAGCCAGACCAGGGACCAGTTTGCAAATAGCAAAAAAGGCCTATCAATTAATTAATTCCAATATTCAATCAAGAATATAATTAATTAAATAATATTGATTCATGCCACCGGAGAATCAATATTGTCCTACCTATTTGCTACAACGTTATGAGGAATGGGTTGCATAGGCTCGAAAAATCCCCATATTAATGTTACAGACATTCATTAATTAATTTGAGCTCTAACAAGCTCCAAAATCAATTAACATCTTTTATTCCTAAGTAGTACCTCTCAATCTTTTTCGCTTCTGCTTGAACTTAATAAGCCTGCAGGACTTTAGCATAACCTTTTGAGCTTCTTAGGGATTGTCACCATCCTAAACTTGATGTGGTTACCTAGTTCCAATCACAGACAATCATATACAAATTGCTACCACCCAAGATACAGATATATACAATTTTGACTAGAACACTCCAACATAGTTTCTCAAAGTGACACACAAATTTGTATATACCTCTGTAACTTCATTTAGGCTTAGGATTCTATCAAGCCATCATGATCAAGATTCCGTTATTGTTTGATAAAGGAATCGATCTTAACTTAGGTCCTATCAGTGCATACCACACGCACCAAATATCTCGCTATTACTACGTATGCTGCAGCCTATACCGACAAACTATCCTGGGACTGTCTCAGCTATGATAGTGCTTATATCTCTCTAGGTCAAGCGATCCATACAATCTTCCGTGATCTTCTACACACCGTAAGATCTCCCTATTGACTTGATAAGAGGATACCATTATTCGCTTCATATGTTTGTAAATTAGACATGACTATTGTATCATTGTATACAAGACATTAATGATTATTAGTATATCAAACGAAACTCTTTACTGATTTAGCAATCATAATACTTTGCAGTATACAAAAACCTAACAACTAGAGGGTTATGTGCTCAAAGGCGAAGAGCATATTATGTGGAAGCTTAAGAAATCCTTGTATAAACTTAAATAAGCTTCTCGGTCATTGGACTTACATTTCAATGATGTGACTACGTCTTATGGAATTTCACAGATGGAAAATATGAGTTGTGTGTACCGACTATGCGTCAATGGGAGTGTAGTGTTCCTTGCACTATATGTGGATGATATTCTACTATTTGGGGAAAATGTGGAGGTATTGTCGAACATTTAGAGATGGTTGTCTAAATGATTCCAAATGAAGGATTTGGGATAAGCTGGGTACATCTATGGGATTAAGGTCTTGCGTGATCTCAAGAGAATGATGATATGCTTTTTCAAAATATCCTATCTTAATATTGTATTAGCTTAATCAAACATGAAACCTGCCAGGAAATGCTTGCTACCTTTCTATAATACTGTATATCTTCCTAAAAGATAGTGTCATGTGACACAAAAGGAGAAAGATAAGATGAGTCTTCTAACATACGCTTCAGTGGTGGTTAATATCGTATATGAAATGCTACATACGAGGCCTGATATTTGTTATGCCATAGGCATCGTAGCAAGATATCGGCCTAATCTGGGACAAGCCCATAGGACCGCCATAAAGCATATCCTCAAATATTTGAAAAGAACTAGAAATTACTATCTAATCTATAACAGTGTGGATTTTCAGCCTATTGGTTACACAAATTCAGACTTCCTAGAGAATCAAGATGAGAAGAAATTAACTTCGGGCTATGTGTTCTCTTTGGGTGGTGGAGATATATCTTGGAGGAGCATAAATACTTTGCAGACTCCACCATGGAAGCAAAATATCTTTTTGCATCTGAAACTTCTAAAGAAGAGGTATGGTTCTAAAACTACCTGTTAGAGTTGGATATGATTCCTCATTTGCCTAAAGCCGTCATAATTTGTTGTGATAACGCTAGTGTAATGGTTAACTCGAAGGAACCTTGGACTTACAAGGTGACTACACAGGTACAAAGGAAATACCACATCATACAAGAAATCATATAGATGGGCGATGTATAGATTGAGAAGATTGACACAAACGACAACCTACCTAATCTATTCACAAAGAGCTTACCACAAAAGGTTTATGAAGAACATGTTTGTGACCAAGGATTGCGGTAGATGCCTACCACTAAAAGGTTAATGTAATAACTAGGTTAGATAGACACACTATATACTTTGGCAGACTATAGTAATGCTTTAAGTATATGTGGGAGATTGTTTGGATTTCTATGCTAAAAGCATTAATTATGTTGTGTATACAATTGACATTTCTCATATTTGTGAACAAACATACTTGCAATAACAATTGTATAGTCTTATCTCGTCGATAGAGAGATCATACGATGTGTAGGAGGTCATAGAAGATTATACGAATTACTTGACCTAGCGAGATATAAATCATATCACAATTGAGACAACTTGAGGATTAGTCTGTTGGTGAAAGCTATATCATATTTGGTTGTAAGTGTATTGTCTTGATACCTCCAGTAGCCTTCACCAAGCCATGAGATCTTAGTTCATTAATATATCAGACAAAAGAACACATCTCATAGTGATTGTGTTAATGCATGTACAATTGTTGTAATAGCAAATCTAGCAACCAAAATAAGTACTTGTGGATAGTGACTATGCCACCGCTTCTACCGACAATTTATCCTATAAATATCTCAGTAGTGATAACCATTCATATCTCGCTGGTCAAGCGATCCATACGATCTTCTATGATCTCCTACAAACATTATGATCTCCGTATCGATTAGATAGAAGAATAGAGCTTGTTCATGTTATATGTTTGTTAATTCATATAAGTGACATTGCATTTTATATAAGATAATTAAGGATTACAAGTATATCAAATGAAATTGTTAACCAATATATTAATCATAATGATTTAAAGTATATTATACCCTTTAGTAATAATAGTTGATATTAATGAGAAACTAACTACTTTTCTCTTGGAGCGACAATCTCTATTTGTCTCAAAGACTTGTCTCATGTTTGGTAACTAAGCTAAATAAGCACAGTCGAATGCTATCAGCTATAAATTACAACTCCCCCAAATTCCCTGACCAAAGTCTTAAAGGAAATAATTTTTCAAATGATATCACCAACTGATAACTATAATCTTCCTTCTCTTCTTCATATGGTTCTGATATTATCAAAAATAGAAAAATTAACAACAAACACACACGAATGCAGCGAAAGTCTAAATATTATCTTGCACTTAAGTTTTTGTTAAATGTTTAAGCTCAGAATCGTACTTAGGGTTTTCTTCAAGTATACTCTAACAACGTGAGTTGCTAGGTTTTAAATCAATGAACAGAACCCAATAGAACAGTAAAGAACACACAATATTTATAGTGGTTCGATCAATAGATCTACGTCCACTCCTTAGCCGTATCGCTAAGAATTTCACTAAAAAGATATTGAAGTACAAGGATTCACTGAGCACTTGTAGTAGGTAGTGAACCTTCGACTTAGCCACTACAAAGCTATCCTCCGATGCTTCAATCTTCTAGTCCGCAGCTCCGGCCAAGTCAAGGGCGACACCTTCATAAAACTTGTCCATCGCTAGAATGGAGATTTTATAGTTCACTCCGAACTCTATCATGTTTGCGGCTAATGCCCGTCGGAGTCGATCCTTTTCAGAAAAGACTGCTGGATGCTTCCAGATTTGGAAGGTATCCCAATGATTGAAGATTCTTGAGCTAAGTCAAGGAATCTCTTCAATGTAGTGTCAGATATTGAATGGGGACACTACAACGGTTGTTGAGAGCTTTGAATATTCTTAGATGTGAGCTCTCAACTTTATGACTACTCTCTTTTGATAGTTAGCTTTTGTTTGTCGAATGAATCTCTTGTTCGAGTGTTTGATTGAGCAGTAGTTGAGTAGTTGTCTTCTCTCTGTTTGGACTTGTCTTTTATATCTGGAGATTCAAACTTTGAATCTCCATACCCGTTAGACACAACGACTCCTTTTTCCAAGAGAGTAACTTGCTTTTTCGTCCTTTGCAGCGTGTACAGTGCCTTTTTACCTACTTCTAGTAAGGCTTTCGTCCTTGGTTGTACTTTTTGTCATAACGGGCGTCTTTCGCAAGTATCTGCTGAGTATCTCCTACTAAGCATTCTATCGGAAAATACTGGGAGTACTCTGCTAAGCCTTTTGATTGCTAGGCTCTTCTAGCAATTTGCTCTTCAATCTGCTGGCTCCTTCAGCAGATGCATCTTTAGCATTTAAGTCTTTATCTGCTGATTGCTAATGCTTAGCAATCTGCTAGAATGCTAGCGAATGCTGAATCCTTCAACATTCTGCTATCTCTCGCTTCCGACTGCTGACCACTTGTCCTTAGCAGTCTCTTCCTTCAACATGTGATTGCTAACGCCTTAGCAATCATTCTTCTTAGCACTTGACCGCTAACGTCTTTAGCAGTCATTTTTGTCCGCTGATATCTCTAGCAGCTACCATCTGTTGAGAATACTTCTAGCATTCCGAAGTTGCTTAAACTTGATATTCTTCGTTCCATCTGCTGAATCCTTCAGCAGTCTTCTCAAGCACTTCCTAATCTATTACAACTCGATATTTTCCTAAACAGGACATGACATTGGAGTTGCTAGACTATGCTAGAATTCAGCAATGATCGACCAACTAAATAAGCTTTGATTCAACAAAACTTTTACAATATTGATCCTAAGGGAGGAATTCGCAATTAATTCCCAACAATTTCCCCTTTTTTGGTGCGATCAAAGCTTACTATCGCTTGCTGAATCTAAGAGGAAAAAAAATTTTGAGTTTACAAAAAGAATTTCTAAGTACCAAAGCTATTTTAGCAGTCTAACTCAAATTTTATCCAACTTAGTTCTAGCATGATTGGTTTTAATAAAATTCCCCCTCAATAAATGATGGGAAATATTTCTCTATTTAAAAACATAAGTAAGAATGCTATTTCGGAATATGTTAGGAATTCTAGCATCCAATTAAATCAGCAAGCATTTTACTTAACCAATCACAAGATAATTTAATCTCAGCACCCACATGCATTTTTGTTGAATACACAGAAAGTGTATATCAACTAAGACACACAGCAAAAATCAGAAGTGGACAATGAGAAATTGTCTAAGTCTGATCCGATTTCATTGATAAGTCTGATCATTACAAGTACAATGAAATCAAAAAAGATCAAAAGAGAAGTTACGAAAGATTTGCTAAGATAAGAAGTTAGAACTCAGGAGTCAGGGGCAGACTTCTTTCCTTTGTCATACTCATCAAATTTGCCAACGGCCATTGATCACCAAATTATTTAACTAGTGACTTAGCACAGCTAATAATATAGTGGCAAATAAAATTATCGAATCCCAGGGGAAAGAAGTAACGAAAAACTTTAAATACTAAATCAAAAGTTCTCAAAATACTGGTTAGGAAAAATCAAATTTTGGTTTTGGTTGTTTCAAAAATTGTAATGCTTGCAAATTAAAAATAGAAAAATAAAAGACTTTTGATGAAACGATTATGAGAAGTACAAATTCCAGGGATATCTACCTATCAAGTATGACATGTATGAATGAATTGATTAATTCCCAATTTAATTCCTCTTCGTAGTGAAACATCAGAAAAGTATTATGAACTTCTTTGTTGGACAATTCATAAAGTAGATTAATTAATTACCTATCTCCGCTCGGTCTCAAGATGAATTAATTAACTCCATAATTCTACGAATCTATTCCTATAATTTATCTCCTTCAGTTACGACAAGAAATCAAATTATATTGTGAAAATCTCTTTCCATTGAAAACTATTACAGTTACGTCTCTAATTCTCAACTAAGTAATCCTAAGATGTGGCCAGCATACTCAAGATTAAGAATAAACATAGATTTCACAAACTACGATGGGAAAGGGAAAATAATTCAATTAATCACACATGCATACATTGATAGTTCGAAACCCTAGAATCTGAAGAGAGATTTAGCTACACATATTCATGATTAAAATCATAGAGATGAAGAAAAACACGAATTGCATAAAGACTTGGGTGTAGATGGCTTCCCACAAAAACCTGTCTTTAAACATAAACCTAAAAAGCTCTTAGAAATCTCTAAAAACTTCAACTCTAAAATCTCTTAATTGCTATACTGATTTCCACACTTAATTTCGAATTTTACATGGCCTTTCATAATAGTGAAAGATGTATCAAACAGTATCTAGGATTAGATATGTCTCTATCTTCAAATCAGGATCAGATTAGGAAAACCTGTCGCCGCGTTGATCGATGGAGAAATCCCATCGATCGACGGCCTGGAAGAACCCGCGTCGATCGACGAAAATTGGGCATCGATCGGCGGGCCTTGAAAAACACTTCATCGATCTCTCTTCAATCTCTTCGTCGATTGTCCACTCAATTGCCTTCGTCGATCAACGTGCCCTTAGCGTCGATCGACGTGGCCCTGGAACTTCGAGCAATTCCTGCTTCTTCCCATTTTCCGACTAAAAACCTGCATAATTCACCAATCACGACATTACGAGCACAAAAGCCAATTCATGCACAATATACGCATAAAATAATCTAAACATCACTCAATTAGCCAAAGAACAACTAGATAAGTTGGTAAAAATACTAACTTATCAACTCCCTCAAACTTAAACCATTGATCGTCCTCGATCAATTCACAGAAAAGAAATCGAATCACATGCAGATACAAGTGTGCAATGCCTCACAAGCTTCTTTTGCAATCTAAGTATCACTCATTCATATAAATCATGCAATCCAAACAAATTCTCATTGTTAAATTATTGAGGAGGAACCTCATCGGACAGTGTTTGCACTCATCGCTCAACAAGTAAAGGGTTTGTGTTTCACTCACTCAAGGTTTTAGTTCACCTCACCATAAGTTTGACAAATATCTCATCTCTCCATTGCTTGTTAGTGTGGCTTTTCAGGGAATCAGAAAGGTCTTAGTTTGGTTGTAATGTGGCTTACCTAAAAGGTGGGATAGATTTGACTAAGTGACTCAAAATATTGCAATCAAACCCAAAAATTCCAAGCATATCATAACCACATAATTTTTTCCTTTCTCATGCACAATCTTGTTCCTTCTCTTTTATAATTTTCAAGGTCCCTTAGAACTTGCTTCAAACTTTCGTGAACTACAACATATGAAATTTTTTTCTCATTTTTTTCTCTTCTTTTTTTTCACTAATGTTCACTTTTCTTAATTTACCCATGTGAACCCCTATTTTTGCACACGGCCTCATATCACAATCCCACAATTCACACCATCCAATAAATCAAACTCTTTTTATTCATAAACCCTTCTAACACAAAGAAAAATTTATTCAAGGCTCAAAGGGGCTACAAGTGGAAATTAAAGGTTAGTGTATGAGAGATGTGCTACGAAAGAACATGCCTAAAATTATTTTCACCCTATTACCACACTGAATGCAACCTCAATAGAGAAATTTGTCAAATTCTAGGAAGTAAGTCTAAAAACCTTGTCACTCATCAAACGAAAAGAACGGCTCAAATTTTTACACAGGGTTAAAATTTTGTTACTCCTCAATAATTACCCAACTTTGAACAGTTATCATGCAAGGATTTATAATTCAAAGATCAACTCATCAAGCAAAACAGCTCCTATCATCGGCTACTCTATCACACAGATTTTCATTCTCAATCAGCAAATATCTCAATTATCAACCAACAATTTTCATTCAAGGAAAGACGAGTCATATTTTCAACACCAACATAATCAAAAGTAGTTCCGACTGCCCTATGTTCAAATGCTCCTAAAACAATTCTCAAGACTATCCAATTCAGAACTAGTACCACAAATCAAGAGTTCAAAATACTAATTTGAGTGAAAAGTCTTGCAGAGAGCAATTGTTCACATTGAAGCAAAAGAACAAGGATGGTGTTGGTTCAGAAAAAACAAAAATGAAAACAATAAAAATGAAAAGCAAAAATCATAAAAAAATAAAACAGTAAATAAAATAAAATAAAAAAATGCATACATTTCCCTTTTCCGATCCTCATCCCCCCAAACTTGTTTCACTCAAAGGAGTGGACAAGTTTGCACGTTAGATGGGAAAAGAGAAACGGTACCTCATTCTTCCTCCAGTGGATCCTCCATAACCACATCGGGGGATGGCCAGACGGGATGTCTCTGACGGCGGTCCTCTACTGAGGGTCGCTGGTCCGGCCGTGACTGCGGTCTGTGAAGGAGTCTGGAGGTGTCGGGCCCTCCACGGGATCCAACCATCAGCCTCATGTGGGCGGGTGTGCTCATCAACCAATTATCACGGAAGTGATAATCGGTGACACGCGTGAGTGCCCTCTGCGGCAGTGGAAACTTGTCCCCGTTGGACATCCTCAAAGACCAGCCACCTTCTCGGGGTGAGAGCATCAGCATCCGACTCAGGTGCGAGGTGCTGAGTCCTCGGCTGTCCTCAAGCACCTCAATGTCGGCCAAGTCGATCCCCACAAATTCCGCAATCGGGGTAATCAATCCCCCGGTCCAAATATTGCCCTTGGAGGCCTTGACTTGGTGCCTCCAGTGGTCCATGACCAGCGCCACAAAGCTGAACTTTTCTCCTATCAGCATGCAATAGATGGCTTAGAGCTCCCCTACTCTCACCTTGGCGCTCTCATGCCGGTCGGTGATAGACACCCCCATGCTCTGCTAAAGATAACGGAACACGGGGTTGTTGATGGAGGATGCCTTCGTGTTTCCCGAATCAAACTCTCTCACATCCCCCTTTGCCTCGGCTGCAATTTGGCTCCAAAACCCAGCCATGTCAAACCCCAGTGGAAGAAACCCGATGCCAGATTTTTGGATGCCCCAAATTTCCTCAAGCTGGTCCCTTGGCATCTCATAATGCTCATTCAGAAGTTGGAAGGAGATGGTGGTTGGCTCTGACTCCGGCTGAACATCGTAGACATGGAGCGACGCCAAAAACTCCAACACAAGCGATGGGTAGGTTGGCCACCGCTTGGTCATCCATGAATTCCATTTGACTCTCTCCAACAGGGTCACCACATCTCGTCTGATACCCAACATGTTCATCGTTTCTGAGCACGGCTACAGAGTCTGTCGGACTATGAACTCTTCACCAGAGAATTTCCGGAACCTCTTTTCGGCTGCCTTGTTGGCGAAAGTAGGGCGGAATGCCATTTTTGTCAGCAAGGATAGAGGGAAAAATTATCAACAAATATTCAAAGTACTTCACCAAAATTTCCAAATTCACCAGAAACAAAATATGCAATTAGCCTCAAAATGAATCTACCCAAGCAAAATTGATTCAACATTCATGCAATTGACACCCAAACAGAGCATATTTCATCCTAAGTTGAAAGAATTTCACCCAAAATAGCAGGACAAGAAAATCACCCCCCAATTGGAATTATTCTCAAACAAGCAAGAGTCGTATTCAATCAATTCCAATGCTAAAATCTCACCAAAAGCAAGTATATCGACTAGAACAACTACCCATATCGAATAATCATGAAGAGTTGCAATGAAATCGACAAAAAAACAAAAATTGAAACTAGGGCTCCAAGGTTCAATTTTCATCAAAATCATGCTCAAAGCATTCAAAACACATGAAATAATCGAAGTGGAAGGGTATAGGATACATACCGTTGATTGGAGCGACGAATTTAGAGAGCAAAATTCGAGGATGGGTGTTTGGGGAGGAAAGAGTGTCGTGCGAGTGTGTTTTGTGAGGAAAAGAATGAGGAAATTGGGTTAAAAAAGCCGTATGTCGCGTCTCTGAATACCCCACGTCGATCGATGCTGGTTCTGCGTCGATCGACGAGGTCCAGAAGCTCGTGTCGATTGACGCTAGTTCCACGTCGATCGACGTGGGCCAAAACTTACGTCGATCAACGTGAGTCTGGCGTCGATCGACGCAGACCTGAATAGAGCACTGACTCAAAAAGAATTAGAAAAATTGATTCTACGACCTATTGACTCAACTTGACTAAATTGAAATAACAGAAGTAAGAAAAGCAGTAAATTGTTGGGTTACCTCCCAACCAGTGTTTGGTTTAATGTTGCTAGCTCGACAATACCTGGACTTTCATGGGCGATTCAAGTAGTACTTCTCCACCGCTCCGACTTGGAGTGGGGTGTAGTACGGTTTAAGGTTCTGCCCATTCACCTTGAAGTTCTTCCCATCTTGGCCAGCCAGCTCGACTACACCGTTCAGAAATTGACTGATCACGGTGTATGGTCCAGCCCACTTTGACTGCAACTTTCCGGGCATGAAGCGGAGACGGGATTTGAAGAGGAGGACTTTGTCACCTGAATGAAAAACATGAGAGCGAATCCCTTTGTCGTGGAATCTCTTTGCTCGCTTCTTGTATATAACATTGTTCTCGTAAGCTTCATCCCGAAAGTCTTCCAATTCATTCAATGCCATGGCGCGCTCTTCTGCGGCCATCTTCCAATCCAGATTCAGCTCTTTCACTGCTCTCCAAGCCTTGTGCTCCAACTCGACAGGGAGGTGACATGACTTTCCAAAGATGAGCTGATATGGAGACGTCCTGATGGGCGTTTTGTAGGCGGTGCGGTATGCCCAAAGTGCATCATCAAGTATTTCTGCCCAATCTTTTTGCTGCTTCACCGTCTTCTCCAAGATTTGCTTGATTTCTCGGTTGGACAACTCCGTCAGCCCGTTCCCTTGAGGATGATATGGGGTGGTAACGCGGTGTTTGACTCCGTATCTAGCAAGAAGAGAGGCAAGCCATTTTTTATAGAAGTGTGATCCCCCATCGCTTACCAAGGCTCTTGGCGTTCCAAATCTTGTCATGAGCTTCTGAAGGAACTTGATGACTACTTTGGAGTCATTGGTGACTGTTGGAACAACTTCAACCCATCGCGACACGTAGTCCACAACCAGTAGAATATATGAGAACCCTTGGGATGGCGGAAAGGGACCCATGAAGTCGATCCCCCATACGTCAAAGATTTCAACTTCAATCACCGGGATCTGTGGCATCTCATCCCTCCGCAAAATGTTGTCGGTCTACTTGCAACGATCACAGCTCATAATCCACCCACGACAGATCTCGTGGATGGAAGGCCAATAGAATCCGCTCGCAAGGATTTTAAATGCTGTCCGGTTGGCTGAATGATGACCGTCGCTAGGAGAGGAATGCCAGGCCTCAAAGATTTGTTGCCACTCGGATTGAGGCACACAACGGCGAATGACGCCGTCAGCGCTTCTACGCCAAAGGTAGGGATCCTCCTAATAGTAGAATCTGACGTCATGCAGAAACTTTTTCTTTGCATATGGGGAAGAATCCGGTGGAAAAACGTCGGCCACCAGATAATTGATAAAATCTGCATACCATGGTGTTTTTGACTCGTAAGTCTCCCTCAAATCCTTAATAGCGTAGATCTGTTCGTTGGGAAATGTCTCTTGGATCCTCATCAGCTGATCATCCCCTTCGACTGGTGGCTCTAATCGTGACAAATGGTCTGCAATCACATTTTCACTCCCATTTCTGTCTTTGATCTCCAAATCAAACTCTTGTAGCAATAGTATCCACCGGATCAGTCTGGGCTTGGCCTCTTTCTTCGCGAAAAGGTATCTGATGGCTGCATGGTCGGTCTAGACAATCGTCTTTAAACCTATCAGATAGGACCGAAACTTGTCAAATGCATACACGACTGCAAGCATTTCCTTTTTTGTGGTGGTATAGTTGCACTGAGCTGGATTCATGTTTTTGTTGGCGTAGTGAATCACATGAAAGAGCCTTCCTTTCAGCTGCCCCAACTACATAGTCGCTGGCGTCGCACATCAAAATGAACGGCTCGCTCCAATCTGGAGAACTCAACACCAGAGCTGTCACTAACGCCTCCTACAACTTTTCAAAGGCCTGCAGGCAATCATCGTCGAAGATAAATGACACATCCTTCTCCAACAAGTTGCACAAAGACCGCGATATCTTTGAGAAGTCTTTGATGAATCTTCTGTAGAATCTGGCATGACCAAGAAAACTTCTGACTGCTTTGACACTTGCTGGTGGCGGCATCTTTTCGATGGCTGTCACTTTGGCTCGGTCCACTTCTAGTCCTTCAGCTGATACTCGATGTCCCAGCACGATTCTTTCTCGCACCATGAAGTGGAATTTCACCCAATTGAGGCATAGATTTGTCTCGGTGCATCTCTCAAGTACGGTAGCCAGATTCTGCAAACAAACATCAAATGAGCTACCAAAAACTGAGAAATCATCCATAAATACCTCCATGATTTGTTCGATCAAGTCATGGAAGATTGCCATCATGCATCTTTGAAAGGTCACCGGTGCATTGCATAATCCAAACGGCATCCGTCGGTAGGCAAACACTCCGTAAGGACAGGTGAATGCTGTCTTGTGCTGATCCTCTGGCGCCACAGATATCTGGTTATACCCTGAGTAACCATCAAGAAAACAATAGAAAGGTTAACCGGATAATCTATTCAAGGTCTTGGTCGGTCATCGCTTCCTCCTCGATGACAATCTTCTCTACTAATGCTGGGGTGGGAGTGGGAACAGCAGGAACCACCTTCTCTTTCCCTTTCTTGACAGCTTCAACTGCTTGCCATCGTGCGTCCTCAACTGCTTTTGCTATCAATGCAGCAGCTTTCTCGGCTGCTTGCTGATCAACAGCCGCTTTCTTAGCAGCTCGTTCTTCAGCATTTTGTTTAGCTTGCTCGAAATTCCTATCTCTGGCTTCGAAGGTAAGCTTCTCCATTTCCTTTCAATCTTTCTTCAAGGGGTCGTTCAGAGAGAGGAGTCTCCGCAGCTTTCTTCTTAGCAGCTTCGTTCTCCGCTGCTTCCTTCTCAGCTTTCTCCTGGTTAGCAGGCCTCACAAGACATCTGCGTGTCCTCTTCATCTCAGGAGATGCAACATCTGATCTCTGTCTCTTGGGAATTGGCATAGCAATTTGACCCAAGGTTGGAACTTGTAGTTCTGCTTGCTTCTTCTCCATTATTTCCTCAATCTGCTCGACCGGCAGATCTCCAAGCTTCTCTATCTCCTCCAAGTGCTGAAAGCACTGCTCTGTCTTAGCAGCTTTTTGGAGATTAGCAATCTCCTCAGCAGATAGTGGAGTAGCTTGCTGCAGCAGCATCTCACCAGTAGAGGGTGTCTTGGCTGCTAGGGTTGGCTGTGCTGAGGTCGGCTGCTTCTTCCATAGGGGAATGTAATTAGTATTCAACAAGGCCTCACCCTTGTCGAGTTCCTCCTTCGGAATGATTGTCTCAAGGAACTTGCTAATCTTCAGTCCAAAATTAACGTTGGACATGAAGGTTCCTTCTTCTTTCATCTTCAAATTCTTTTTAGTGTGGTCCAACCACCGCTCAAAAAAGAATTGCACCCAGTTCCCATTGAACCCATCTACCAATGCCATCATCATGACATACTTCTTGGCAGAAAGTTCTGAATACGATCCCGCATTGCATTGGACATCTTTATTATGAGCTCAGCAAGGGTTCTGTAGTCCTCCTTGAAATGATGTATCAGAGTGGCTACCTTCCAAGGATGTGTTGGGTCCTCCTGCACCTCTGGTCTTTTCCACTCGTCCCACCGAGTCTTCATCTCCTCGGTATTAACCACCTTATACGTGGAGACACGTTCGCCCAAATTGCGAAGCCCAAATGTCTCTACAAGGGCAGCGACGGATACCTTGATGAGGGTCCCGAACACAGAGTTTGTGAAAAATGTGTGACGATCATCAAAGACAGCCCTTGCATAGAATTCCGAGGCCATATGTGGTCAGAATTTCGTAGGCTCAGATACTGGACTACCTGCGCCTGCACCAGGTGTTCATCACCCATTCTTGAAATTGTACCGCAACGAGAGGAGTATACAGAATCCTATATTTTATCACCTGCGCCGCGCGCCTCTGGGCTTTTGATAACCCAGATTGTTCTTTCTTCTTGGCAAGAGCAACCTGGCGGGAGTAGGGGATCGTTTCATCAACATCGCCCTTCGACGCAATGTTGGTGAACTCCGGTGCATGTCTCTCATGCAACATCAAGTCTGGAGTAGGCTTGAAGTAAAACTTAATCGGAGTTTCAGATGGGGTGGAGGATTCAAGATTAGACATGGTGAGAAATTAAGGAAGAATTTCGAAGTGTAGAATTTTGGAGTTTTTGGAAGGCTTAGAAATTCTAGGGATTTCAAATTCAAAGTGTAGAAGGTTTGAACGATGAAAGAAGTGAAAGGTTTATACCTTCTGGACAATGATCCGACGACTGGGGAAACACCTCTTCAAATCCAATCAACGGCTCAAATTTGGCGAGTCCCTTCGTATGGTAACCCAGGCCCCAAAATGCTCGAGTGTTTTTTACGTGTTGCCTCCTGGTTTGATGCAGCTAGTTGCACGGATCAAATGCAGCGTGTCAGACACATAATTTCAAATTCAAATCCTTCGCGTTTTTTACTTCTGGAGACTGCTGAGAGCTTGGACTCAGTAATCTGCTGACTTTGGAAATCCTTAGCACTCAAATGGTCTGCATGGATTCAGCATCCGAATCCTAGCATCCACATAATCTAGCATCCAAAATCTAGTATCCAAAACCTAGTGTCTAAAATCTAGTGTCCATCGCATCAATTGCCGGCACCAATCGTAATGCTTGTAGCATAACATTCCCATTTTGTTTGCTAAGAGCTTGGACTTGGCAAACATTCCTCATCAATCGTCTGTAACACTTGCTAGTATAATACTTAGGAACTGCTAAGAGCTTGAACTCAGCATTCACCTTCTAGCAGACGTCTGAATCACTTGATGAAATTTGATGAATAATAACACATCATCCCGACGAAATGCTGAGAGCTTGGACTCAGCACCCGACTTCTAGCGAGTGTCGGAATCATTTGTTGCAATAAACTTAGCATATAAGGGAAATGCTGAGAGCTTGGACTCAGCAACCAAAATCCAGCAACAGAGTCAGCAACATAAAACGTAAGCTAGGATACATTTCTCTCCGCCTTTGTCAAGAAAAAACAGAAATCCAGAAATCTAGAAAGAATGAGAACTTAGTACTCATTCATCCACAACATCTTCTAGCTCCATGAGGCCTAATTTTAGACATAACTCTTTGAAACGAGCCTCAACAAGCGGTTTGGTGAAGATATTTGCTAGTTGATCTTCAGTGCATATATATTGAATATCAATATCCTTCTTCTCCTGATGATCTCGGATAGAATGATGTCGGATATCAATATGCTTCGTTCTTGAATGATGAACGGGGTTCTTCGTTATGCACATAGCACTATTGTTGTCACAGTAGATCGGCACACATTCACAAGGAATGTCATAATCTAGCAATTGCTGCCGAATCCACAAGACTTGAGAACAACAACTAGCGGTTGCTACGTATTCAGCTTCAATAATAGACGTAGCCACTGAGTGTTGCTTCTTGCTAAACCAACTGATCAGCTTATGTCCAAGGAATTGGCATGTCCCGCTGGTGCTCTTCCGATCAATCTTACATCCCCCAAAGTCTGAATCGGAATAACCACTCAGTGCTAGCCCATCGCACCTTGGATACCACCAAATTCCTAGACCTTTGGTACATTTGAGGTATCAGATAATCCTCTTAGCAACATCCAAGTGTGACTTCTTTGGATTTGCTTGATATCTCGCGCATACACCGACAGAATAAGAAATATCGGGTCTGCTAGCTGTTAAGTAAAGCAAGGATCCGATGATACCTCGATAGAGTGTGGGATTTACAGGTTCTCCTTCTTCATCAATGGAGATTTGGCAACTCGTGATGATTGGAATCCTCAAACTCTTCATCTTTTCTGGACAATACTTAGCAATGAGATCGCGAGTGTACTTCCTTTGGTGAATGAAAACCCCTTCACTCGATTGCTGAACTTGAAGTCCTAGAAAGTACGACTTCTTGCCCATCATACTCATCTGGAAATTACTCGTCATAAGCTTCAAAAACTTATCGCACAAGTTTGAATTCTTCGATCCAAAGATAATGTCGTCGACATATATTTGTACGAGCAATATGCTTCCTTCGTCTTTAATGCGGAAGAGGGTCTGGTCAATCTTCCCCTTCTTGAAGCCATTATCCAGAAGAAATTTGGACAAGGTTCCAAACCACGCCCTCGGTGCTTTCTTCAAACCATACAAAGCTTTCCTGAGCCTATAAACTTGATTTCCTTGTTCGAAGCCTGGTGGTTGCTCAACATACACTTCCTCCTTGAGCTCACCATTAAGAAAGACACTTTTCACATCCATCTGCATCACAGAGAACTCATGATGTGCAACATATGCTAGGAATAATCTTATTGCCTCCAGACGAGCTACTGGAGCAAATGTCTCATCATAATCAATTCCTTCGCATTGTCTATAGCTCTTTGCTACGAGACGAGCTTTATTCCGAACTGTTGTTCCCAACTCGCCCTTCTTGTTCTTGAACACCCATTTGGTTCCGATAACACTCTAGTGTTCGGATCTATCCACCAAATCTCAAACATGATTGTGCGTGAACTCGGCAAGCTCCTCTTGCATAGCGTTCACCCAATCTGGAGATTGTAGAGCGTCTTCAACCTTCGTAGGCTCCTCATGCGATATATAACAAGCTAGCATCGCGTTGCCTTGACGCGTTCTTACTGGACCATTGACATCATCAAGAATGGCATCTAAAGGATGATCGCGTAGCCATCTTGTCTCTGGTTGTTGGTTGCTGGTGTAACATTGCTAGCTTCGCCTGCTGAATTGTTCTCTGCTAGAACATTCTCCTCAGCAATCACTTCTGGCTCAACATCCGGTACCTCAGCATTCGGTACCTCAGCAACAGAAACATCAACATCCTGGACAGCTGGAACTTCAGCAACTGGATTTTCAGCAGCTGGAGTCACAACATCGTCTTTCACAAAGTCCTCAGCAACGCCTTCAATAGCGTCCAGTCCTTCTTCAGCAACGCGTCCTTGATCTAGAATTTCTTCATCTTCTTCTTCAAGCGATTCCAGAATATCAAAATTATCATTGAGATAAATTGGTGGGGTGGCCTCAGCATGATCATTAGCATCATTGGCCCGATCAACAGTCTGGTCACCTGCTGAGTGCGTCTGGATTGGATTGCAATCACTCATAGACTTAGTCGGGTCAAACTTCATATTTTCGAAAGAATTCAAGATTGATTGGCCATGGGCATCATTAGCCTCATGATTGCTAACCTCTTTCTCTCTTATAGGCTTATAGCTCTACGCACTAATGTAGACTCATAAAAAATAACATTGCATGTTATTTCCACAACTTGAGTCGTCTTGTTTAACACCTTATAACCCTTGTAATATGGGTGTCCATATCCCAGGAACCCGCCTTCATCTGACTTAGGAGAAAAGGTGTTAAGCTTCGACTTCCCATTGTTATGAATATAACATGTCGAACCAAAAGCACGTAAATGAGTAATAGAAGGCTTACAACCATTGTACACTTCATAAGGAGTTTTATTGAATCTGCCATTGATTGCGCTCCTATTCTGTTTATAGCAAGCTGTCATGACTGCTTCGCCCCAGTACTTTCCACTTAGACCGGAATCAGCGAGCATTGACCGCACAGCTTCCTTCAATGTTCGGTTCCTTCTCTCTGTTAGACCGTTTTGCTGGGGGGTCCTAGTAGTGGATTTCTCATGCCCGATACCAGCTTCGGCGCAAAAATCCATCAAAATTCCGTTGCAAAACTCAGTTTCATTGTCCGATCTAATTCTCTTGACGGTGACTTCTTTGCTATTTTGCTCTTTGAGGATTAGTTCTGGAAGGATGAGTTTGACCTCGTCTTTGGTTCTCAGCAAATGAACCCATGTGTACCTGGAAAAATCATCAACGACCACAAGTGTATAAATCTTTTTACTTACAGTGGCTGGAGTGACTGGGCCAAATAAATACATGTGCAAAAGCTCTAGGATTCTCTCTGAGGTGGCCTTCTCCGGGTTTAATCTGAAGGTTACTTAGGTCTGCTTCCCTTGCTGGCAATCTTTGCACACACCTTCTTTTCGGAAAGTCTCAGCAGGCAATCCTTCAACAAGCTTGTGCTTGGCTAGGTGGTTGATGGTCTTGAAATTCAGGTGGGTCAACCTCTTATGCCATAGCCAATTGGTTTCTTCCCTGTTCAATGTTACAAAACAAGAATGTTGCTGGCCACTTTGCCAATCAACAATATATAGGCCACCCTTTCAGATGCCTCAAAGCTTTACTTCACCTGTAGCATTGTCAGCAATAGAACAACCAGTATTGACGAAAGATACAGTGTACCCATTTTCGCATAGCTGGCTAATACTTAGCAGGTTGTGCTTGAGATTGGATACGAGTGCAACATTGATAATCCTTAATCCATTTTGCTCTATGCATCCTCTCCCAATTACTCTGCCTTTGTTGTTGTCGCCGAACATGACAGTGGGGCCATAGATTCTTTGAATATCTGAAAACAATTCTTCATCCCCCGTCATGTGTGCTGAACAACCGCTATCTAGGATCCACTCATTTGACACACTTGATGTCTTAGCACTTGGATCCTGTCCCTGCAAAACAGTCAAAACATTGATTTAGGTACCCGCTTAGCATCGGGTCCTGCGGGATTAGCATGGATCATGATTCCTTTTGGATCCCACATCTTGGTGATTTTCAAGACTTTCATTTTTACATCACTCTTAGATCCCTTCTCGACCTTTGGATAAGCATACTTTACATGATTAGATCTAGGTGGAGTAGTGTGCTTAGCCTTCCTTGTCCTTTGAAAAGGAAATGATTTAGACTCAGGCCTCACATAGGTGTTTCTCCTATGTGGTGTGTAATGCTTGTACGACGGTCTTACAGCATGGTACTGAACCTGCTTGCCCTTATGGAATGAAGGATTTGCTATCCTAGTGTTGGAAACATAACGCTCAGCATTCATCCTTGGCATTGCTGAATGTGGCTTAGCATTTGCTCTTTGATTCCTCTACTGAGGTCCAGCAGGTACATGCTTAGCATTCACCCTTTGGATCCTTTGCTGAGGTCCAGCAGGTGCATGCTTAGCAGTCACTATTTGGATCGTCTGCTGAGATCCAGCAGATGCCTGCTTGCTACGCCAATCCTTCTGCTTAGCATTTAGCTTAGCATTTGAAGATTCAGCAATGACCTTTTCCTTGCCTTTGTCAGCAGTGATCTTTCCAGCAGAAACGAATAGAATCTTTTTCTGCTTAGAAAATTCTACATTCTTGATCAAGGCACCCTTAGAGAATTTTGCTTCACAACCAAGGCCCAATCCTGATTTATCAGAATGTTTCCTTTGTTGGCTCACAATAGCACTAAGAACTGTCTTGCTGGATGTATAAACACATATACATTCCTCTTTAGGTCTACTTTTTAAAGAAAGATTCTCCTTTTCAAGAATTTGAAAATTTTCAGAAAGCTTGGAGAAATCAGCTTTAAGATTTGAAAAATCCTCACTTTTGGACCTTAGTCTTTCGACTTCCTCGGTCAAAGATGTAACTCTTAATTTGAGTGAGGTGTTCTCTCCAACGATAGTATTCTTGATTTCATACATCTTTGAAAATTTGATAGAAAGCTTCGTGAGATAATCATCCTCAGAATCTAGAAAAGATTCCTCCGATTCATGCATGGTTGCTAAGCTAGAAGTGCTAGTAGATGGTACCTCATTCGCATCGACTGCTAGAGCCGATTCAGCACTCTGTTCAGCATCAGCATCAGCATCAGCAAATTGATACTCAACAATATCAGCCATCAAGACCAGCAGAGCTTCCTCATCATCTTCCTCAGAAGAGTAATACGCCTCTTCATTATCAGGAACGTCTAGCACCTCGGTCCTGGTCAGCAACGCTCTGGTGACCGCCTGGACAACTCTTCTCTCAAACCTTTATTTGAGGCGGTCTCTTTTTTCCTGGCTTACTCTTGGACATTCGTGCTTGAGATGATCTGGAGAATTACACTCGAAGCATGTCCTTGGCTTTCTCTCTGTGGAATGAGAGGATGATGAAGTATGCTTAGCTTCCTTTGCTTCTTTTTCAGCTTTAGCTTCCAACATCAACTTCTAAAGCTTTCGCATTTGCTCTTCGAGCTCACTTATCTTCAGATCTTTAGGCTGCATGCTGGAGGATGGAGCTACTTCCTTTGCTGGAGAAGCAGGAGCTGATCTTTCATGAAGACGGAATGGCTTCTTTGTCTTCCATTTGGATACATCTCTTTTCACGAAGAATGCTAGATCCTCCGAGGGTACAGCAAATGATGACGAAGTCTTTGCAGCAGCGGCTTTGTTCTTCTTTGATTGTTGTATAATGAATTCATGAGTTTTGAGTTGAGCAAATACCTCAGATGTGGTCATTTGGCTACGGTCTTTCACGCTCAAGCTCGTCATCTTCACGAACCAATCCTCCCGTGGAAAGAGCTTCGAGATGATCTTGTTATTCATCTCGCCATTATCGTACGTCTTTCCCAGATTCTGGAGTTCTCCGACAATGGTGTTGAATCTCCCTTCCATAGCTTGGATAGATTCTCCTGCAATCATGGAGAAAGATTAATATTTATCAGCAGCTACCTGTAGCTTGTTGCGCTTCATCTGGTCGGTCTCCTGGGAAGATTCAAAAACATAATCCCACATTTGCTTGGCCGTATCAAAGTCTAAAGCTTTATCTGCCATCAACGGCGGCAAAGAGTCCAGGATTAGCTTCTTTGCTAAGTGCTCCAACTGAGCTCTCTTCTTATCTTCAACTGTGTATTCATCAAACGGCTTCACAACCATTTGAGGTCTCGGTTTTCCATCGGCAGCTAATCCTACAAAAGTGTTAGCTTTCATAATTTTGATTGGACCTTTCGCAAGAACATCCGCCATCTCCGAATGTATGCTTTGGAGCTGGATAGTGGCCATCTTCTGCCACGAATTAAACTTCTCCTTCGTATACTTGGGCAAGGTATGATTTATCATTATAATCTTGAAGTTCCTGAGCTAGAGACACAAAAGAACAAAGTATAGTGCAAGGAATAAACACAGATCTGGTCGAAGCGACTCAGAAGCAGCAAGTCTTACGACCTACCGCTCTGATACCACTTGTTGGTCCCTGATCAGAGTCGTCGTGGTGAGTATCGAACAACAAACACACACGAATGCAGCGGAAGTCTAAATATTATCTTGCACTTAAGTTCTTGTTGAATGTTTAAGCTCAGAATCGTACTTAGGGTTTTCTTCAAGTATACTCTAACAACATGAGTTGCTAGGTTTTAAATCAATTAACAGAACCCAATAGAACAGTAAAGAACACACAATATTTATAGTGGTTCGATCAATAGATCTACGTCCACTCCTTAGCCGTATCGCTAAGAATTTCACTAAAAAGATATTGAAGTACAAGGATTCGCCGAGCACTTGTAGCAGGTAGTGAACCTTCGACTTAGCCACTACAAAGCTATCCTCCGTTGCTTCAATCTTCTAGTCCGCAGCTCCGGCCAAGTCAAGGGTGAAACCTTCGTAAAACTTATCCTTCGCTGGAATGGAGATTTTATAGTTCTCTCCAAACTCTGTCTGGTTTGTGGCTAATGCCCGTCGGAGTCAATCCATTTCAGAAAAGACTGCTGGATGCTTCCAGATTTGGAAGGTGTCCCAATGATTGAAGATTCTTGAGCTAAGTCAAGGAATCTCTTCAATGTAGTGTCAGATATTGAATGGAGACACTACGACAGTTGTTGAGAGCTTTGAATATTCTCAGATGTGAGCTCTCAACTTTATGACTACTCTCTTTCGACAGTTAGCTTTTGTTTGTCGAATGAATCTCTTGTTCGAGTGTTTGATTGAGCAGTAGTTGAGTAGTTGTCTTCTCTCTGTTTGGACTTGTCTTTTATATCAGGAGATTCAAACTTTGAATCTCCATACCCGTTAGACACAACGGCTCCTTCGTCCAAGAGAGTAACTTGCTTTTTCATCCTTTCCGGCGTGTACAGTGCCTTTTTACCTACTTCGGGTAAGGCTTTCATCCTTTGTTGTACTTTCTATCAGAACGGGCGTCTTTCGCAAGTATCTACTGAGTATCTCCTGCTAAGCATTCTATCGGAAAATGCTGGGAGTTCTCTGCTAAGCCTTTTGATTGCTAGGCTCTTCTAGCAATCTGTTCTTCAATCTGCTGACTCCTTCAGCAGATACGTCTTTAGCACTTAAGTCTTTATCTGTTGATTGCTAATGCTTAGCAATCTGCTAAAATGCTAGCGAATGCTGACTCCTTCAGCATTCTGCTATCTCTCGCTTCCGACTGCTGACCACTTGTCCTTAGCAGTCCATTCCTTCAGCATGTGATTGCTAACGCCTTAGCAATCATTCTTCCTAGCACTTGACCGCTAATGTCTCTAGCAGTCATTTTCGTCTGCTCATATCTCTAGCAGCTAACATTTGCTGAGAATACCTCTAGCATTCCGAAGTTGCTTGAACTTGATATTTTTCGTTCCATCTGCTGAATCCTTCAGCAGTCTTCTCAAGCACTTCCTAATCTTTTACAACTCGATATTTTTCCTAAACAGGACATTACATTGGAGTTGCTAGACTATGCTAGAATTCAACAATGATCGACCAACTAAATAATCTTTGATTCAACATAACTTTTACAATATTGATCCTAAGGGAGGAATTCACAATTAATTCCCAACAATAAGTCAATTGATAAGTGTATAGAATGATCTTGAAAATGTTTTTAAATGTTCATTGAGTAAAATAGTTAAGCTCGGCTAGTTGATAATTCGAAGATTAGAAGAACAGAGCTGAAGAAAATATGATCATCCACACTAGAGGCTACAACTACGAGAGAAGAAAAACTAATAAATAAAAGAATAGACTGGCCTAGAGAAGAACCTACTGGCGTGAAGATTAAATGACCAGTTGAGGAGAGCTCAGCTGACAATTTGGTGAAATTGACAGTTAGAGTGAGAATACATGATCTAAGCTGATAGAGGATGTTGGTCCTTTAATATCAGAGTCGTCGTGCTTAGACAGAAACACGAAATACAGCAGAATAATTAATCATCACTTACACTTATGTTTTTCTTTAAAGATTAGTTAAACTCAGAGATATATTAAAGTTTCTTCACAGTTATACACTAGCAATATGATTGCTAGGTTTAAAGTCGTGTGAGCAATGAAACAGTAAAAGAACACAATGTTTATAGTGGTTCAATCCAAATAGATCTACGTCCACTCCTTAGCCGAAATGCTAAGAATTCACTAAGTAAGTATACAGATTACAAGGATTCTCCTTTTCCGTTAAGTAGGCAGTGAGCTTTCGGCCTGGATACTTAACAGCTATCCTCCGATAATCCGAACTCCTCAGGTGTAGGTTTGGCTGAGTCAAGGGCACACCTTCGAAACACTTGCCTTTCCGACTTTGGAAGTTTTATAGTCACTTCCTGACTTTTCTTCGAATACGGCTAAACGCCCATCTTAGTCTAGACCTTTTCAGGTGTTCGACTATTGGATTCTTTCTGAAAAAAAAGGTATCCCAATGATTGAAGAATCTTGAGTGCAATCAAGAATCTCTTCAATGGAGTGTCAGTAAATCAATGAACGACACTTCTGGTTGTTGAGAGCTTTGAATACTCTTTATCACGGGCTCTCAATTGACTACTTTTCACTTTGTTCGCTTTGTCAAAGGAATCTCACACTTAGGATGTTTGCGAATGTCGGTTGTGATTGAAGCAGTAGTCGATTCACACTTTTGGACCTGCCTTTTATAGATGGAGATTCAAATCTTGAATCTCCATATCCGTTAGACACAACGGCTCCTTTATCCGAAAGTGATTTGACTTGATCAGTCACTTTTGGCGTTGATCTGTACTTTCCGAACTACTTCGGGAAGGCCTCGTCCTTTGTGTGTACTTTTGTCAGAACGGGAGTAAAGCTTCAGTCTTCAGACAGTCTTCATTTGCTAGGATCTTTTAGCACAATCTGCTAGATGAATATCCTTGGCGATATGCTAGATGTGTAGTCTGCTGTTGCAACTTCCGCTGACTTTTGGTTCCTTTTGACTTCCATCTGCTAGCGTCTGTAGTAGTTTGCTGACTGTTAGCAAATGCTAATTCCTTAGCATTCTGCTATCGTCTAACTTCTAGCGAACGACATTCTCCGATGTCTGCTAGGAAACCTTCTAGCAAACTAGTCTATTACAACTCAATATGTGACCTATACAAGACTTTACAAGATATGCTAGACTATCTAGAATTCAGCAAATGATCGACCAAATGCTAAGGTTTGATTCAACAAAACCTTTTTACAAATAAATCCTAAGGGAGATTTTAGGAATAATTTCCCAACAGAGGATTACCCAATGAGATTTTTCAAGTCAAGAGTCTCAAAATTAGATTATTGGGGAGATAGATAATAGAGTTGTACTAACGCAGACCTACTTATGGAGATAGGATGTCTCTATTCAAATTTCAACGGATCTATTTCAAGAAGAGACTATAAATACCTACAATAAAGAAAAAAGAAAATCGGGGGGGGGGCCGCGGGTTGGAACAATGAATGAATACTTTCTAGAGAGAGAGAGAGAGAGAGAGGCCTTTACAGGTCTTAAAGTTTTCTAGACTTCCGAAGATGTCTAGAAAAAACATATGAAGCCTGCAAGAAACATAAAAGACTACGCATAAGGTAAATGCTCAGAATTGAAGAATTTTTCCTAAAGCACTCATAAAGGTTACTAAGTGGTCAGCACTTAAGAGTGTCATGCATTTTAGCACAAGGTTTGTGTATGTCTGATAGACAAAGCAGTTCGAAGATCATAGCTTGTGGACAATGAAGCTCTAGATGTTGTCATTCTAATTAGTGTTCTTGTACAGGACTGAGACCCACAACTAGTTGCATTTTCGAAGTTGTGAGTTGTTTACATAAAGAATGGACAACTGAGGAAGTAAAATGAAGAGCTCCCTAAGTGGATCTCTTGCGGTAAAGCACAACCAACTATTGTACTCTGCGACTGAGTTAGTTGATGATTGTCGTTGGTAGGGATGTCAATAAAGCCCGAAATCGATGGGTCGACCCGAAATCGGTGGGCTAAAATGCGGGTTAGGGTAAGAAATTTCCAACCCAAAATTATTTTTAACCGAACGGGTTGAACCCAACGGGTTGGCGGCCCGAACGGGCTGAGCCCGGTGGGTTGCGGGTCGGCCCGTAGGTCCGACAATATTTAATAATATATTTAATATTTTATTATTTATTATTTATAATATTATTTATATCCTACTATACCCATTAATTATATACCTAATTCCCTAGACCTAATTTTCCGTCACACAAAATCTCAACAATCTCTCCCAATGACGTAGTCCTTTACCCTCAAATCAAAAAATTTCTCATTTCTTCCTCTTTCACTGTCTTCCACTCGTCACTCTCCTAATTAGCGTACCTACTCATTTCTTCCTTTCAAGAACCTTTAGTCACTCGTTGTTATGTTCACCCAATTGAAAGCTATATTTAATTTTTTAATTATTATTTTATCATTTTATACGTTGAGAAATGTACTTCTATTACTTAAATTAGTTGGTATATAAGGATTGATGTTTTTTTTTCTTTTCAAACTATGATTATCCACTTATCACTATTTTTTTGCAAAGATATTGTTATTTGATGTCTTTTATTTATGTTGGTTCATCATTTTCTTTTTTTATTTTGTTTTAGGGGTTGTTAAAATATTTTAAGAAAATCTTCACAAAAATAAACTCGTAAATATTGCCAACCCGACGGGTCAGCCCGAAAACCGGTGGGTTAGGGTTAGGTTCAAGAATTTTTAGCCCGATAAAAATTCAGCCCGATTCAACCCGAACCGAATAGTCCGCAGCCCGATAGGATTAGCCCGAAACCCGACGGGTTAGTCCGATTGACATCCCTAGCCGTTGGAGAGGATCATTAGTAGTAGTTCTAAACTCAATGATATATTTAATTATGTTCCTAGAGAAGAAAGAGTGGGTGTAGAGAGTGTTGGATCCCGAACTTCTATAAACTCTTGTAATTTTTTCTTGTTGTGCCCTATCTGCTAAATTTATTTGTTCTCTTGCACGTTATTTGAATCCTACTAGTTTTCCAGCTAATGGTTTACATTTTAAAAGTGTACAAATTCCTACACGACTTCAATGTCTCTATGTGTAACTAAACATGGGATCACCCAATTACACAGAACTTATTAATTCGGCACTCAACGTGTTTTATGCTCTGATAAATCTAGGACCAACAGAGAAGCTTGTTTGGACCAATCGCTAATCAGAGGCATTCAGACGAGCCTTCCTAACTTTCTGAGAATGCTTTATGAGGGTCGTCTCGCATACACATTGTTCGAACGTTGAAATGATACATCCCTAGTTTGCTTTATCATTTACTATAGGTTTGTCCCCTTGGAGGGGGGTTTCTATGCCTTCTACACCTAGGGTTGGTGCTCTTCGTGACGTGTTTTTGTGCCTTTGCTAGATTTGTGTTTCTTATAATTGAAATTTGAGTTTGTTGGCCAAATTATATTTACCCCTAATACTCCCTCCGTCGTTTTTTTAATAGTCTGATTTAGTTTTGCACAATTATCAAGACATGTGAGTGTATAATGAATTGAGTGTAATTAATTTTTTATTGTTGACTGTGAAATGTTATTATTTTTACAAACAAGATTATTAAATTGATACGTACAAAAATGGAAAACAAAACTATTAAAATGGGATGGAAGGAGTAATATTGATAATGTAATAAATAGTTTAGGTATTATCGTAATTTGGGACTTTAACACATTTTGAAAATTTACTTAAACTTTAGGTTAAATGTAATCAACTTTTTTAATATTCATTGTATAATTAATTCTAAATTGATAATGTTCTAGTAAAAAAATTGAAATTTAATGAAATAATGATAGCGTGAGATTTTATAAATTTTATACAATGAAAAAGTGTATCTATATATTTTTAAAAACTTATGATCGACTTTTCTAAATATAAATCCATCATTTCCACCAAATTTTTTTGCATCAAATAGTTTAAAATACAAATTGATCCTAAAACAATTCATTAAAAAGTTC
>JAPKLW010002659.1:0-12138 GCA_026898455.1 Plectranthus barbatus | reverse complement strand
AAAATATCTGTTGATATGTAGAGCAATTAAATTTGTTTAAAATTTGCATTAACATGATAAATTTTTCATTTTTCATATCAATTAAATCTACAAAATAGAAAAATCTCTAATTTTATGTTCCATTATCCCTACTTTTTAGGGATTTCGAATTTTAATGAATATTTTCCTAAATTAATTATTCTTATCCTTTTCACACTCATTATATCTAAAAAAATTCCTAATTTTTAGCTACATTACCACTACTTTTAATTAATTTCGAGTTTTAATGAATATTTTTCTAAATTAATTATTTTTATATTTTTTAATCATTTTTAGGGATTTTGAATTTTAACGAAATTAATTGAACAAAAGACAATTGCATTATCTTTTCTATGGAATTTCATTATATAGAATATAAAAATTGCATTATCCGTAATTTTAAATGTAATTATGTTATAAATTCTTCAATCATTCCATAAAACATACTGCAACCATAAAAAAAAATCAATTTAAAAATTTACAATTGCATTATCTTTTCCATCGAATTGCAGTATATGGAATATAAATATTGCATTATCCATAATATTAAAAGTAATTATATTCTAAAAATCTCAAACACTTCAAGAAACATATGTAATGCAACTTCGCAGGCTTATATAATGTATATTCATAGGCTTATATAATGCAACTTACTTCAGAAAAATAAAAGGTTTCTAAAAACCTCAATTATTCATTGAAGGATAATGCAACTGTACAGACGTATATAATACACATTTACATACTTATATAACGCCCAAATGGGTTCACCCATCCCAAATAAGGTTTACTAATCCCCAATTAAGGTATATTAGATGGATTTGGGTTGGGTTAATGGATAAAACCCGCCTAAACTGTTTAGGCGTGTCTAACCTGAGACCTTTCCAATATGTAATGCATATTTACATGCTTAAATAATGTAACTTAGATCCAAAAGCTATACAACTATATTCTAAAACTTCAATCAATACATGAAATATTGCAACTTTACAGGCGTGTTTAATGCAAATTTACAGGCTTAAATAATGAAAATTACATAAGAAAAATAAATAACTATATTCTACAAATATACTATATTTATGAAAATCCTTTTAACTCAACCAATCAAACTTCAATTTTCTAAATTGTGAATGTGCAACACAAGAAAACAATCAAGAAAAAAGAATGGATTAAAAAGGCGATGATGAAAGGAAGTCCGAGTACTTTGCGGATGAAAGGTGCAACAATTCTCTTCTGAACGCACTGGCGTAAACCACAACGACGTCCAACACATTTATGAGAAATCAACCGACGTGATTTGTAGTGCAGACAAAATCAACACATTCATGAGGAATCAACCCTAGCCCGCATCTCCATCATCTCCAGCCTACAAACCCTAGCCGCCTTTCTCCTGCAACCAGACGCCGCCACCATCAGACACTCCAGGAATTCGCAACCAGATGTCGTGCGCCAAACTGCTGCAGCCCTGCCGCCGCTGTGCTAAATGATGATGGTTGCGGCTGGAAGATGGACAAAAATTTGGGGCTAGTAAATCTGGGGTGAGAAAAAGGAGATAATATACATTACTGTTGTGAATTGAAGCGATTGCGACACAAATAACTAACAGAAAATACAAGAACACAAAGAATTATAGTGGTTCGAGCTATGCTCTTTATTTCTTTGGTGTGAACTGAAAGCTTCAAGACAAGAATATGTAAATTAAAATCCCTTTGTTTTGTTTGAGTCTTTGTTGCTTGGGGACAAGCAACATCTTAAGTTTGGGGGAGTGATAACTCTCTTAAAGAGTTATTATTTTGTGTCTAGTCTAGTTAATTATATATTAAATTAGGTTTGTTTTATAGGATAAATACTATAATATAGGTAATTTGGTTAGTATATGAAAATTCGGGTTTATTTTGTAGTATTGTGTTAACTTGGAGTTTTGCGAAAGGAATTGTTTGAATAGTATCACAGGTCTCATTATGCTGGAGTATGACAGAAGCAAGAAAGATTGATATGATGTCGCAGCATATGAGTAGCATGGCCAAAACTCTAATGAAGATCATCTGGGACCACAGCAGACAGGATTTCAGAACTTTTCAGATCTTGTCCCGAAAGCAGAACACGTGTCGCCCAGGAGAGCCGTCAGAATTAGGAAGCAGACTGAGGAGCCACGTGTAAGGCCTGGATGAGGTTCAGGGGAAAAGAAGAAGATATTTTTCAGGAGAAAAGAGAACAACACAGAGGGAGAATCAGCATAGGTTTTTGGGAGAGCAAGGAGAACAAGGTGTTCGTAAGAAGCAGAAGTTGCAGCTGTGAAAATCTCGAACAGTTTATCTTTCTTTGCAAAACTTGTTTGATATATTTTACGTGGATGATGTTCGTAGACATGAACTTGAATGTTACTTGTTTTCTATCTTTTGTAAGCATGAGCTAAACATTTTAAGCTCGGGTTGTTGACTAGTTTATCCTTTCGAATATATGTTGAGATGTTCTTACATTAAATCTGGTGTTTGATTTCGATTCTGGTTTATTTGTCTATCTAAACACGACAGTGGCAGGTAGAGATCTTGCCTAGTGAGACCGAGAGGAGATCTAGGACGAGGGAAATGAAATCAATCTAGATTTCTAGTGTAGACATACATAGAATCTAAGGCTTGCACAAACCCCTGTTCTTAAATAGAGTGTTTGAAGGCAAAACTTACCATAGACATATGGAGGTTGGCACAAAAGCACAGATCTAGTACTATGATGATAGGCTAGGCAAAAGGAGAGTGGTTGCAAGGATCAGGACTGATGTTGGACAAGACATACAATGAAGCTTGTGAAATTTTGGACAAAGTGGCTGCTAATAACTATTTCTTGGCAAATTCAAGAGCAGCAGCTATCTCCACTCCCAAGGTAGCAGGAATGCTGGAAGTTGATCCAATGAAAGTTTTGACTGCGCAAATGGAGGCTTTGGGAGCAACTATGAAAAGCATTGAGAAAAATACTAGTCCAAGCAAAACAACTCCAATGTGTGCAGAACCTTCGGGACCTTTGGACTGTATTTATTGTGGGGGAGCACACCAGTTTGAGGAATGTCCATCAAATCCAACATCGGTTTGCTATGTGGGAAACAGAAATCATCATCATCAGACTAACAATCCATATTCAAACACTTACAACAGTGGTTGGAGAAATCATCCAAATTTTTCTTGGTCTGGACAAGGAAACCAAAATGCTGCAGGAAGGGAGCAACATTATAACAAAGGAGGTTATAATCATCAGCAGAGTCTAGAAGCTCCACCTCCAAAACAAGAGAAAACCATGGAGGAAATGATGAAGGAATTCATGACTCAAAATGAGGTGTGACTGAAAAATCAAGATGCTCTTATTCAGAGCCAAGCATCTTCTTTAAGGAGTCTGGAAGTGCAAATGGGGCAGTTAGCCAATGAATTGAGAAGCAGACCACCAGGAGCTTTGCCAAGTAACACTGAGAATCCAATGATTGGAAAGGAACAATGTAAAGTTGTCACGCTTCGAAGTGGAAAGCAGTTTGAAGAAAGAAGGGCTGAAAATTTGGAAGCAGGAGAAGGATCATCAGCAGGAGCTGCAGTACCCAAAGGAAATTTGCAAAAAGATAAGTTGCTGGAAAATGAGGATGTATCTTCTTATTTAAGAGCAGAGGAAGATTCTGTGGAGAAACCTGCAGAGATGCCTGATCGATGCTAAATCTGCATACAAATTATAGCAAAGGGCAAATAAATTTATAAACAACCCAAAGGTTGGTCGATCCCACAAGGATAGTGCAACGAAGGAAAATCATTTACTGAACATAGTTTTCAAAGCTTTTGTTTAGGCAAATCAATTCAAAAGGGTTTTGAGTTTTTCAAAGCAAGGAAATTAAAAGGGATAAAAACAATTATTAAAAAGCACAGATTCCAGGGAAATCTACCAAACTGATCAGCATGCAAGAAATAAATATTCAAACCCATAAAACACAATTTTGGTGGAAAACCTTTTATTGTGGAATTAATTCCTTGGTCGGGCAATTAAAACCTAAATTACTAATTAGTGATCTATCTCCTCTCGGTCTCAAAAATACACCAATTAATCAATTTCATAAAGATCTAGATTTTCCTACAATTGAAATCTTCGTGGTCAGACAAATAATCAAAAGCATTAAACTCTCACTTCCTATTATCGATTTTCACCTCTCGGTCCTTCAATCAATAACTAAAACCTATTCCAATTTTCATCTCTCGATCCTTCAATTGAAAATAGATTTGAAATAAAATCAAAGAGTTTAAACCAAGGGTTTGAATAAATAATTCTAAACAAGCATCACAGAAGGAGAAACCCTAGAACCTGTTTAGGGTTCTAGCCTAACATATTGAAAATAAACATTGCGAGGAAAAATAAAGATTGCATTAAAAAGTAAAGGTTCAACAAAAAGTAAAGAGGAATTCTAAAGCAAACATAAAATAAAGAAGTAAAAACTGTAAAGGGGAAAAGAAGTTAAAAACTAAAGAGGCTCTTTAATTCTGAGCTAATTATGAGTTTATATAGAAGTAGGGTTGAGGCCTTGGATGGATATCTTCAAAAGGTATGATTGATTGCTTCCATATTGATGTATATCTTGTTCCCCAAGCAATTCTCGCCCAAAATATATGAAAATTTCGCCAAATCTCGCCATTCAAGTCTGTCTCGGCCGAGATGGATCTTGCCCCGGCCGAGATGGCTTGATTTCGGCCGAAACAGAGACGTTTCGCCACTTCTGACCCTTCTGCGCAGTCTTACGGTTTTGGCCATAACTTTCGCGTCCGAACTCCGATTGATCCGATTCCAGTTGCGTTGGAAAGCTAACTCAAAGATCTTTCAAATGCCATGCTCCATTAGCTCAGATTCCAACGGTGGAAGAAGTAGTGACTGTTTCTTTGAACATCTGCTGCTTTCGATACGGGTTCTCCATTGGATTTGGCCTAAAACCTGTAAAATCTTACCATGGCAAGCATAATACCCTCTAATATACACTCATGCTCAGTTTATTCAAGAAAATGTACTAAAATGCATAAAAGAAAGGAAAAACAAAGCGATAAGTGCGTAGAAAAACGAGCTTATCAAACCCCCCAAACTTAAACACTTGATTGTCCTCAATCAACAAAAGAAAGAATCAAAAGTTCAAGTAGAAGAGTAGTGCAATGCCTCACAAGATTCATCACATTCAAACTCGTAAATCCACAAGACGTCAACACTTTTGAAAGAATCAGAAAATCTGTAAACTGTGGAAGACTCACATGGGAAGTGTTTCGCTCATTCACTCAATTGTTTAGGATAATTATGAGATCACACAAAAGTCATGCAAATCAAGCTCTATGTTGGTCCCGGATTATCAGGGTATAACTTGGCAGCGGAAAATGTGTTAAATCGTTTCTTGCGCTCTGCTGGTTACTCAGCTGACTGGGACCTTGTCAGCTGGTAAGTCAACTGGCACTCTGAGTACTCAGCTGACTGGCAACTGGCTCGTCAGCTGGTAGCTCAAGACTTGGAATGTTTTTAGCCTTGTTTGCACAGTTATATCAGTTTTCAGATATACACCAGCACTTGGGTGCTGGGTTTTAAATCAGTATGAAATGCAGAAAGCTGATAAAAGACAAAGGATTTATAGTGGTTCGATCAACTGATCTACGTCCACTCTCCAGTCGTAGCACTGGAAATTTCACTAAGAGTAATCGGGTACAAGCGTCCTACGATCTATCTCTAGCTGGTGAATGCCTCGTCCACCAGTTCACTAGATCAACCGCTCCCGGCCTTGTCCTTCTTCAACTCTGATCAGCTGGTAGAGTGCGAGCACGTCACTTCAACCTCCACAGCTTCACTGGGTGTTTAGTTCTCCCAAGAACGTGTCTTCTCAATACGGCAAAAAGCCCGTAATAACTCAAGTGCTGGCTGGCACAAGAGCTGCTGTGAACTTCCTCGGAAGAGAAAGAACACCAAAGAGATCAATAACTTACAAGCTGGAAGCTGGAAGTCTCGTGTTTGAATAAATCAACACACGGATAGCCTTTAGAGAGGCCTCAAAAGAGTTCTGCTTACTTGCAATAAAGTTTCTGACTTTCGGTAGTTGAGCGAGAGAGAAGGGTATTGAATGTTGATGGATCCCAGGTATTTATAGAAGCGGGATCCCATTCAAAATCTTCTAGCCGTTTGGACACATTCGGAAAAGGTCTCTGTCCTCGCATGTCCTTCAGACGGCGGCAGGTAGGAATTTCCGGAAAGCGCCATGCTTTTGTCCACTTTATCTGACATTGATCTCTTTATGTCAGAACGGCACTATTCGTCAGTACGAGGAATCGGAACTGGTGTCTTGAACTGATAGACTTTAAGGTATCCTCCCTTAAAAGTCATACTTTGTCAGTTTATTCCTCAGACGAATCTTCTTTTTGTCTCTAAGACTCTGGGAGAGCGAATCTTGAATTCTGCTGGTAACATCCGACTGGTAGAACATTCTGGTGATCTTGTGCTGGTAGTCTCTGCTGGTGACTTGCGCTGGCACAATCTAAGTCTACCAATATGTCTGATGTTAACTCTTGGAATCTCCCATGACTGGTGGCTTCACCGCTGGTGAACAGTGTCAGTGAGAACACCTATTCTGCTGGTGAGTTTTGTCAGCCGCCTGCTGATGAAACCCTTCCCAACTGGTGAACAGTGACCAGCCAGTAGCTCTTCTCATGCTGGTGAACAGTGTCAGCACGAGTCTTGTCAGTCGCTTGCTGGTGAGACTTTTCTCAACTGGTAAGTACATCTCATGCTGGTGAACAGTAGCCAGCATGAGTCTTGATCAGCTGCGACTTACAACTCAAAAGACCTAAACAGGACTTTACATTTGAGATCTAGAGCTATCTAGAGACAACTGACGCTGGTAGGACTTAGGATTTGATCCACCAAAACACCAAACTAGAATCTAAACAAGTAGCTACTGGGGAAAGGAAACTTAGCCAAATTTCCCAACAATTTCCCCCTTTTTGGTGCGATCAAAGCCTAACCAGCGAGCACTCAGCTGATGAGGAAAGTTACAAAGTATTTCAGGGTTTTACAAAATAAACCTATAAGATCTAAACCCATGAAACCACTTCCTCACATCAGCTCTAACTAAATCTTCCCCCTCAAACAAAAAGGGATATTGCTCGTTTAAAATATGAGAATTGAGATCAGAGCAAAAGGATTTAAAGTGTGTGATACGAGTGCTGGTGCTGATTACACTGGAAGTGTAAGTTCAGCTGGTAAGTAAATACTTAGACAATTTGTTGGACAATGAGGAATTGTCATCAACTTGTCAGTAATCAATCCATTAATATGTTGCAGTTACAAGTACAGGATAGAAAACTGACTAGTCTAGAGATACAAATACTTACATCAAAATGAAGAAGCTAGACTATGGCTGAGATGATGATCCTGGTGATTGAGTTCTGCTTGTGAGCGACCTCAGGATCTCAGTGAGCGCTGCCATGTCTTGTCTGCTCTTCTCCCTTTCCTCAGCAGCTATCCTCCTCTCCTCTTCAGCAAGACGGGCTCTCTCAGCCTCAGCACGTGCTCGCGCATTTTCCCCCTCTTGGATCCGCGCCAAAAAGGAGGACACTCCAGCGGTGAATGACTCCATTTGTTGAGTCATCTCGGTTCGGAAGCTGGCGAAGCGCTGGTCCATCCTGGCATCAATGATTGCAAGAAGCTACGCAGGGGGATGGATCTCGGAGATTGGCTGTGCTGATACTTCAATGGAAGAGGAAGGTACATCAGTTGCGGAAGGAGCCGCTGCTGGATCAGATGCAGTTGATATCTCCATCGGGGCTGGCTCCTCCGCTGGCACTGCAGCTGCTACTGGTGCCTCTGCTTGTACATCAGCTGCTGCTGACTCCTCTACTTGTATATCAGCTGCTGGCTCTGCTACTGGCACTGCAGCTGGAGCTGTCTGGACTTCTTTAAAAATGGGTGGAGCTGTGAAATCCACCACTTGCCAGTCCATATGATCAGGGACGAGATCGCCCGAGACAATAGGAACAGGAGGGACGACAAGGGTCAGCCACAAACCACTAGAAGGATCCTCCTCCACAATGTGGTCTACCAGCAAGGCGCAGGCAGCCATGTCGAACAGGATAGCATGATAGGGAGGGATCCTTGGGAGGGTAACCAGCACTTTGAGGCGTCGGAGCGCGTACGTCAGCTGGTACCCCCGACTGGTGACTCGGAACTGGAGGAAAGGTAACTTGACCTTTTTCCGTGGCGGGAGGCCGGAGCTTCCAGTCAGCTGCCTATACTCTGCAATCTTCAGCAAGCGGCGTTTGATCCTCCTTGTAGACAGCTGCTGGGGGCATTCAGGATCGGTGCCCATGAAAGCATTAGCCCACTCCTCCTCCGCTCTCCAGTAGCCAAGACCCAGCCTGGCATAGAGAACCGCCCGCTTCTCCACAGTCAGCAGGTGCTGGCATCGATCAAAAATCCGCCATCTCCGGAACTCCAGACATAGTTCCGGATCCACCCACCAGAGCCTTCGGTAGCTGGATATCATCTCGTCATTGACGGCATTTTCCACCTCCACCGTGATGTTCTCAGCATACTCATAGAGAGTGGAATTGTAATATTCCACTGGCTGCAGGGGCAGGCACCAGTCAGAGATTCTGGAGGCATATACCGACTGGTGGGGGAGTCCGCTGAAGGGTATGATATTGAATGCAGATGGCTCTGGCACTCTTGAGTTATAAAAAGCCATCTCCCCGCGCTGCTCCCACCGGTGCACCCCTGTCACTCGAGCCTGGAAGGTATCCTCATCAACCAGTTGATGCTCTTGGATGCAGAGCATATAAGGGCGCCTTTCAGTTCGTGCACGCCTAACTGGTGGTGTAAAGGATGCTGCTGGTCGCCCGGAAGATGATGTCGAGGCATCTGTGGATCGGGGGCGACTGGCAGGATGACGAGCCTTATCATCAATGTCTGGGAACAGATCCCTTGGCTCCATCCTCTGCACCATGGAGTAATGAACCACCTCCGCAGCTGGCTCCTGCTCTTGCTCTTCTGCCCTTGGTTCCTCTTCATCCTCGGATTCAGAACTGACATCCGAGAAGCTCGCCAGTTCTACCGCGGTGGTCGCCCGCTCTTCTTCTACTCCACTGGCACCCCCTTGCGCGGCCAGTGGGTCTTCCGCAGCTCCTCCACTGGCTTCCCCTTGCGCAGCCAGTGGGACGTCCTCACCTCCACCAGTAGCTTCCTCTTTCTCCTGGTACTGGTCCACGATAGACATAATGTCTTCGTCAGCACCCATCACCAGCAGGCGTTCAAAGGTTTCTTCAGGTAGGAGCTCGCCTGGTGGGGCTGGTGCTGGTCGGCCGACACTTGAGATTTCGAGCGCTTTTCCTTTGCCCTTGGCCGCCAGTCTCATCTGTTCAGCCAGCTCTGCCTGGCGCCTGGCCTCTGTCTCTGCCTTTATCTTGGCAAACCTCTCATCCCTGGCTGCCAGCTCCGCCTCTCTCTTCTGCTGGTCGGCCAAGGCCTTCAGCCTTGCCTGGGCCTACTTCCTCCTGACTATGGAGGCTTGCTGCTCCTTCTTCGCCTGCTCCACCAGCTTCTGAGCTCTGGTCTGGATTCGCTTCCTCTTGCGAGTCATCCTTTCGAGGGTCTCCTCCTCAGTCAGTCCCAAGATGGACTTCTTGACTGGGATGGAGATCTTCCCAGACTCAGGGTCATATGCAACAGCTGGTGGTGGCTGCTGGTGCTGGGAAGTCTTGGGCTTCTTGTGGGATGGCTTCTTGGTGACTGGTACCAGTTGTACACCCCGTGGGTGGATACCAGTCGCCTCAGCCACCGCGCCTTCCATGGTTTCGAAGAGAGACTCCGTCTCCAGCTTCCTCTTCAACTGAGCTCTTGCCTCATCAGTCAGTGGGAGAGCCACAGCTGGCACTTGCTCTCCCAGGTCTTCTGAGTCCTCCTCAGAAACGACCTCAGCAGGGTCCACTGCTGACTTCCCTTTTAGCCTTCGTGGCTTCTTGTAATCTGGGTGAGGCAGCTTTGCCTTCGTGGCTGGTATGAAGTCGGAACCAACCAGCTGTTCCCCCTGATCCACGCCACCACCCAATTCCATCTCCAGGATGTGGCTGATCCTCAGCCCGAAGGATACGGCGTGGGCAAATCTCCCTTCCGTTGGCACGATGATGTTTCGCGCCACATTCTCCAGCAACCGGCCAAAGAAAAATTCGGCCCAGTTTCCCTGAATTCCATCCACCAGGGCACACATCAAGGAGAACTTTCGCAGGCTCAACTCGGCGTACGAGCCGACTTCGCATTGCAGCATGCGAACCACAATATCGCACACCATTTGCCAGTACTCCTCCATCTCGGACTTCTTCATGCCAGTCCGGAAGGCGGTGACTTCTGGCTTCTTCCACTGCGCCCACCTCCTCCGGAATTCCACCGTATCATCCTGAAGATACGTGGCCACTTCTTCTCCTTCATTCCTCAGTCCGAAGAGATCGGCGAGGTATTCCGCAGTGACGGTGATCAGGTGACCAAAAACGGAAGTTGTGAAAGACTTCCTGTCGTCAGCTATCACGGCCCGAGCGTAGAACTCGGCTACCATGTGTGGATGAAAAGTTTGGGGTGTCGCCGTCAGGTACTGTCGGAGCTCTTCACGGTCAATCATCTCCATCAGCTCCTCCCCGAAATTTTTCAGGGCCAATTTCGCATTCAATATTTTCTCTTTCTGGACCTGAGCAGCCCTAACCTGCGCGTTTGAGAGCTATCCCCTGGTCGCCGGCCTGTTCAACTGAACCAGTCGGGCGAATGGATATGTGTAATCGATATCTTCAATCTTCACTATGCCAGTATATGTCGGCATATGGGCTTCAGCGAGGGGTAGGTTTGGTGAACCAGGCTGGGATGATGTAGGTGTAGATGGAGGGTTATCAGCTGTAGGTGGAGAGTTATCATCTGTAGGTCGAGGGTTATCAGCTGGAGGTCGAGAAGATGATGCCATGACTTCAGAAATATTCAAGTTTCAGAAAATCTCAAGGGAAGATGAGAGAACTTTGAAAGGTAGGGTTCTGAAAGTAGGGAAACATAAAGGTTAACCCGAAGGAAGTGATCGGGTATTTATACTCGGCCCATGCAGGATCAGACGTCCAGAATCAACGCTCAGCAAGCGAGGATCGACGGTCATCAGCAGGCCCGGTTCCCTGTGCGACGTGCGCGGTCGTGCTGACGTGGGCTACGCCGTGGGGCTGACGTGGCACGCAGCGATTGGTGGCACCCAAACGTCGGACTGCGCAGACACTGTGCACATTAAATGTGGCATTAAATGCCGCATTAAATTCTGAGGGCTGTACACGCAAGTCGGATTTGAACAATCCCGCCTTTTCTGATACAGCTGGGACTCAACTGGTCATCAGTAGTATAACTGGTCAACAGTTATATGCCAGTTGAATACTTCCCCCTGTCAGCATGGCCTCCTTACCAGTTGACAACTGGTACTTACGACTGGCACCTGAGTCAGTCGTAGGAAATCGCCAGTTGTCTGCTGACAACTCGAAGGATAAGAAAATTGAGAGCTTGGACTCAATTTTATTCCGCGTCATCTTCTCTTCAAGAAATCCACTTCTTATCATCGCTTGAAATTGGGAGCTGGGACCCAATTTCGCTTGAACTGATTGTTTATGCTGGCAAATTGAAATGAGAGCTGGGACTCATTTCCTTGGACAATTAAGGAATAAGTTCCGCCAGTAGTAACCATCAGTGAGCTAGAGATACCACTTGAATGAAAACAACTAAGAGCTTGGACTTAGTCGTAATCAGCATCCTTCTGAAGACCAAGAACAGAATGAGAGCTGGGACTCATTCTTCCCCAACACTTGGGCTCGCATCAATCTCTAGAAGACTGAGTTTGATGCACAACTCCTTGAATCTTGCTTCTGGTAGTGGCTTGGTGAAGATGTCAGCCAATTGATCTTCAGTTCTGATGTAGTCCACGCTGACATCCTTCTTCTCGACATGATCACGTATGAAGTGATGTCGAATATCTATGTGCTTGGTTCTAGAATGGTGAACCGGATTCTTCGTGATGCACATAGCGCTGTTGTTGTCGCAATAGATTGGAACACAGCCAGTGTCCACTTCATA
>JAPKLW010002658.1:40387-72677 GCA_026898455.1 Plectranthus barbatus | reverse complement strand
TTGTTCATACATGTTATACTTGATAGGTAGATATCCCTGGAATCTGTGCTTCTCTTATTTGACTTTAAAAGCTTTTTAATTTTCTTATTTAACTTTCGATAGCAAGTATTGCGATTTCAAAACAACAAAACCTTTTATTCGATTTTCCTAATCAATATTCTCAAGAACGCTTGATTTAGTATTTAGGATTTTTCGTTATTTCATTCCCCTGGATCGATAACCTTTGGGTTTACAAATTTATTTGCCACTATTTCTATAATTAATCTGTAGAAATTACAGTGATCAAATTGGCGTCGTTGCCGGGGAGTGAATAGAATTAATCTTACTATTAAGTCTGTGATTGAATTATTGCTTTAGATTGTAAATTTTTGTGTTTCAGTACCGTTTTTCAAATTTCTCGTACGCACGTCGATCGACGAAGACCCTCCATCGATCGACGAAGTGGATTCTTCCCGTCGATCGACGAGGGGCCTTAAGCGATCGACGCCCCTTTGTTTTTTCCAAATTTTTGTTGTTTTCAGTCTGTTTTATTTTCAGTTTCTAACTGCAGAGGAGCAGGCTTTGCTTCTCCAAGAAGTACAAGCTATGAGAGCACAAATCCAACAATACCATTTGGAAAGGAACAACCCACTGTTTGAGGACAAGCCCGACGATGAAGAGGACAACAATCAAGACCCTCCAGAGGAATCCGACGATGAGGAAGAAGAGGAAGCCATGCAGAACCGGTACAAACCTCGGTTCCGGGAGACAGATTTCAAGATTAGCATCAATGCCAATAATTTTGAGCTGAAGACCGCATTGGTGCAGATGATCCAGCAAAATCAATTCGGAGGAAGACCAGCTGAAGATCCTTATGCCCATCTAGATAAATTGTTGATGCTCTGCAACACTGTCAAAATCGGGGGAGTCAGCAAGAGTGCCATCCGAATGCGTCTGTTCGCATTCTCTCTGAGGGATAAGGCACAATCATGGTTCACTGCACTGGACAAGGAGAGCATAAGCACATGGACTGAATTGAGGAACGAATTCCTGGAAAACTTCTTCCCTCCCAATGTCATCAGGCAGAGAAGGAAAGAAATCATCAGGTTCGCTCAAAGGTCTGACGAGAGCTTCAGTGAGACGTGGGATCGATTCAAAGAGCTGGTGAGATCATGCCCCGGACATGGTTTTCCGCCAGGAGAGCAGGCAGAAGCATTCTATGAAGGGCTCAATGATAAGACAGCCAAACTGGTGGACACCACACTCGGTGACTCCATCATGACAAAGAGTGGAAAGAAGGCCATGGAATTCTTCCAAAAGATGGCCAACAACAGCCAAAGATGGTCCTCAATCCGAACCCGGCCTGTGATGGCAGTCGAGAAGGAGAAAGAGAAAGTTGCCAAGCAACCTGATTTGGCAGCCGAGCTGAAAAAGCTAAGGGAGGACTTCGCTGCACTGAAGCAGGAGAAGGCAGTTGCTGTAGTAGAGCCAGTGCAAGCTCCATCGGAGGGGGAGTGTTCCGCTGTCAATTTCATTCAAAGGGGCGGTTATCAAGACAACTACCGTGGAGGATATCAGCAGCACAACCAGCCCTACACTTTCAACCACGCGAGGAACCATCCTGGATTTTCCTACGCGAACCCCCAAGCCGCTGAGCAACCCCCACCTGGGTTTGCAGTGCAAGATGGAGAAATAGTGGAGAAGAAGAAGCTAAATCTCGAGGAGATTTTGGCCAAGTTCATGGAAGGCTCTACTGATACTGTAGCCAAGTTGAAGCAAGAGATAGCCGGAGTCAAGACCAAGGTGGACCAAGTTGAGAAACACGTACAGATCATACACACTCAGGTCGGTCAGATCTCCGATGCTCTTGGAGCCCAACACAAGTCGTGGAAACTTCCGAGCAACACTCAAATTAACCCCAATAATCAGAATCAGAGGAAACAAGTGAATGCTATCACTCTGAGAGGGGGCAAGACCTATGAAGGGCCTGAGCAAGCAGAAACAGGGGCCCGAGATGAAGAAGAATCCGAAGAAGAGGCCGAAATCGCCCCAGGCAAAGCTCCGTCGACCGACGGAGCATCCTCATCGATCGACGCAGCCATTGGATCCTCGTCGATCGACGCTACATTCACGTCGATCGACGCACGAGGAAAGTCAAACTCGGAATTTTCATCGGCAGAAGCAGCGCGACGTAGAAAAGGGATTGCGACAGTTTCACCCATGTCAATCGACGCAAATCGGGGAAAGCTGCAATCTAACTCTGATCCGCTGATTCTGAAACTCAAGATGCTTCCGGTACACCTCAGGTATGGGAAGCTAGAAAAATTACTACGAGTTCTACGGAAGTACAAGTCCGCCATCGGGGGGACATTGAGAGACAGCAAGGGAGTCAGCCCCTCATTATGCGCGCACAAGGAAAAGGACGCTAAGAAATGGGGGATGAAAGTTGTCAAGAACAGAGATGAAAAGGAGGTCGCAAGGAGGCTTGCATGGACCCGACCTCCCTAGTGGTGATTGAAGACTCCGGGGGATAAAAAAGTTGATGTCTGAGATCAACTACCAGGTATCGTTCCTTCTCTAGTCTGATTTTCAAACTTATTCCACTCTTCGAGTTGGAAATAAGTTTGGGGGGATGTGGACAAGAGATGGAACGTCCTACCTTTTATTTATTATGCTTTCCGTTTTTAATTATGCTTTCCGTTTTTAAATTTTTACCTTAAATTTTAATTTTTCGTATTTTTATGCTATTTTGTGGGAAAAATTTTGAGTTTTGAGATAACCTGAACGAGATTGTGAGATTAGAATTGATTGAGGGTTGAGTATTGAATTGATTGAGATTTTGGTTAGATGCCTATGAATGTAGAATACCGCATGATAGGACTGATTTGACACTTATACTTGCATGCTGATTGAGCTGATTTGAAATTGACTGTGGAAGAAAATTTTTAAATCCTTGTGTGAGAATTTGAGCCTTTATTTCGTTTGATGTGAGATTCACATGTGTGTTTTGATTTCTCTAGAACTTGCCTATTTTCTGTGTTGAGACTGCATAGTGTGCACAAGTTTAGGAAATGATATTAGGCCATCTTTGTTAGCCCAATCCTAAGCACTGTCCTTTTACATATCAAATTATCCCTAGTCAGCCCCATTGTGCCTAACTCCATTTTTTTTGTCTTGTCTATGAGATTTTCATGGAGTTATAATGGTTTTTGTCTTGTCTATGAGATTTAAGGAGGATAAGGGTGGTAAGATATGTGATTTGGAAAAGAAATTTGTAAGTAGTGGTGAAAAGATGTGTGAAAAAGAAGCTCAAAAGAAATAATTAGAATTCTCATAAGCTCTCTGAAAAGAAAAGAATGCAAAATTATTGAAAGAGCATAAGAGATTCAAATATGAGCTAGAAAAAAGAGGAAAAAATATTGTGAGTTTGTTGATGTATATGAGGAGATAAGGTGGATGATGATAGATGGTGGTTGGAGATGTTGAGAGTCATGAACTCAATTAATTTAGTCACTTGGCCATATTTCCCTACCTTATCAGAAAAAGCCTACGTTACAACCTATTGAAAGTCCTTTTTGATTCTAGGCTTGTGTACACATTCTAGCAGTGGAGATATTAGAAACTTTGCAAGCCTATGGCAAAAATTTCTTCATACATGTTTGTGAGTGCTTTCATCTATATCTTAAACACTTGAGAGTTGAGCGATACACTTCCTGTGAGTTCTTCCACGGTTGATGAATTTTCTGTCTCTTTTCAAATTGCTTGTGGGTAGTGGATTATTGGTTCTTGATTGTGATGAATCTTGTGAGGCATTGCACTTTAACCACTTGATCTTTTGATTTCTTTCTTGCCTATTGATTGAGGACAATCAAACGTTCAAGTTTGGGGGGTTTGATAAGCTCATTATTTCACTCACTTATCTATATTATTTTTATACTATTTTATGTAGTTTTATTGAGTTTATATATATATTATGTGCATGAGTCTATATTAGGTGGTATTAGGTGTGTTTTGATGTTTATACAGGGTTTTAGGCCAAATTCAATGGAAACCCATTCCAAGAGCAGTAGATGTTCAAAGAAACAGTCACAACTTGTTTCACCGTTGTAATCTTAGCTAATGAAGCATAGCATTTGAAAGATCTTTGAGTTAGCTTTCCAACGCAACTGGAATCGGGTCAATCGGAGTTCGGATGAGAATGTTATGGCCAAAACCGTGAGACCGTGCAGGAGGGCGAAAAGCTGTGTCGACCGTGGCCAATCGGAAGCGGTCGACGAAGCCAAAAATTGAGACTCGGTCGACGGGACACCTCCCACGATCGACGAAGGCCTATCTGTTGGCGCGGGAATTCGAGGAAAAATGAGATTTTTCATATCTTTAGCCCCAGATTTGATAGGATACATATCCACCTCTATAAATAACCTAGAAAGTCGAGTTTTTAACATAACACATCACATAATTCAGATTTTAAGAGATTCCAAGAGTTTTAGAGTTGATGTTTGAAGACATATTTTTGTGGGAAGACATTCCAGCCCGAGTTTTTATGCAGTTCAGGTTGTATTTTTCCTTGATGAATACTCCTCTGAATATGTGTAACTAAACTTCTTTTCAGATTCTAGGGTTTCGAACTATCTATGTATACATGTTTTGATTAATTGAATTATTTTCCCTTTCCCTTCGTAGTTTGTGAAATCTGTGCTTATTCATAATCTTGATTTGCTGATCACATATTAGGATTATCTAGTTGATTACTTGAGACGTAACTGTGATAGTTTTCAATCGAAAGAGATTTTCACAATATAATTTGATTTCTTGTCGTAACTGAAGGAGATTAATTGTAGGAATAAATCTGTAGATCTTTGGAGTTAGTTAATTTATCTTGAGACCGAGCGGAGATAGGTATTTGACTAATCTACTTTACGAATTGTCAAACAAAGAAGTTCGTAATAATTTTCTGATGTTTCACTACGAAGAGGAATTAAAATTGGGAATTAATCGATTTGTTCATACATGTTATACTTGATAGGTAGATATCCCTGGAATCTGTGCTTCTCTTATTTGACTTTAAAAGCTTTTTAATTTTCTTATTTAACTTTCGATAGCAAGTATTGCGATTTCAAAACAACAAAACCTTTTATTCGATTTTCCTAATCAATATTCTCAAGAACGCTTGATTTAGTATTTAGGATTTTTCATTATTTCATTCCCCTGGATCGATAACCTTTGGGTTTACAAATTTATTTGCCACTATTTCTATAATTAATCTGTAGAAATTACAGTGATCAAATTTCATCCATGAATACCTCCATGATTTTCTCGATGAGGTCGTGGAAAATTGCTGTCATGCATCTCTGGAAGGTGGCCGGTGCATTGCACAACCCAAAGGGCATCCGTCGGTAGGCGAATACTCCATATGGACAGGTGAATGTTGTCTTGTGTTGGTCTTCCGGCGCCACAGCTATCTGATTGTATCCTGAGTAACCATCAAGAAAGCAGTAAAAAGGATAACCAGATAATCTATCTAGCATTTGATCAATGAAAGGAAGAGGATAATGATCCTTGCACGTGGCGGAGTTTAGGGCTCGGTAGTCAATGAAAACTCGCCATCCCGTGATTGGTCTTTGTGCAACTTCCTCTCCTTCATCGTTCTTCACGATTTGCATTCCTCCTTTCTTGGCTACTTCTTGTGTTGGGCTCACCCACTTGCTGTCCGAGATCGGGTAGATCATGCCATGATCAAGGAGTTTTAGAACCTCCTTCTTGACAGCTTCTTGCATGATAGGATTCAGACGTCGTTGTGCTTGTCTCTTTGGTTTCGCATCCTCTTCAAGGATGATCTTGTGCATGCACAGTGAAGGACTGATCCCTTTGATGTCTCCTAAGGTCCATCCAATGGCGGAATTGTATGTGCGCAAAACTCGCAGCAGCTTGTCAAGTTCCCCCTGTGAAAGATGAGCAGAAACAATAACGGGGTAAGTGCTGTCAGAGCCTAGGAACGCATACCTGAGATGTGCTGGGAGTATTTTCAGCTCCAGAATGGGTGGATTGGAGCTGGAAATCGGCTGTCCAGAGGTGCCATCGATCGACGAGGGGTCTTCGTCGATCGACAAAGAGGTGATCTTCTCGTCGATCGACGAGACAGCAGCCTCGATCGACGAAGGCTTCCTAAAGCGGCTCGGCAGTGACTCCCTTTTCAATTCTTTCTCTCGGGTAATTTCTTCGAACACATCTAGTTCCATGACTAGATTCAGGATCTCCTCAGTGGCTTCATCCAGATTTTCAGAGGAGGAGAGGGAATGTTGCAGACAGTTTTCCAGAAAATCCGCCTCACTTTTCAGACAAGTGAAGGGGGAAGACATTATCGGGCTGAAGCAGTTGATCATGTGGCATTCTTCTGCATAGCTTCCATCGTCGTACTTCTGCATAGCCTTGTAGATTGAGAACGTGACGGACTCATTGTTCACTCAGAACGTCAGCTTGCCGTCTCGGATGTCGATCAACGCCCCTCCGGTTTTCAGAAACGGTCTTCCGAGGATTAGAGGAATATTTCGATCCTCCTCCATGTCAAGTACCACAAAATCGGCCGGGATAATGAAATCCTTCACCTTCACCAGCACATCTTCAACAATGCCCTTCGGGTAGGTGACTGACCGATCAGCCATCTGCAGTGATATCGTGGTGGGCTTGATGCTGCCGATCTTTAGCCGCTTGAAGATTGAAAGCGGCATCAGATTGATTGATGCCCCCGAGTCACAAAGAACCTTTCCGAAGGTCTCACCTCCGATGATACATGAGATTGTGAAAGAGCCTGGATCTTCTCTCTTGATTGGCATCTTTTTCTGGATGATAGCGCTACATTCTTCGAACAGGTTGACCGTTTCATGCTCCAAGAACGGTCTTTTCTGGGCGACCATGTCTTTCAGGAACTTGATGTACCCGGGCATCTCTTGAAGAGCTTCTACCAATGGAATGTTAATATGCACCTTCTTCATTGTCTCCAGAAATCGTGCATATCTTTCGTTCATCTTGCTCTTGGCAAACCGCTGCGGAAACGGCAGAGGCGGTTTCTTCATTGGTGGTTGAGGAGCAGCCGTCGATCGAGTCTGATCTGGCTCGATCGACGGTCCTTTTGAGGCCTCGTCGATCGACGAGGATGCTTCGTCGATCGACGGAGCGTTGTCTTTGGCGGGTTCTGCCTCCTCTTCGGCTTCTTCTTCATCTCGGGCACCTTTCTCTGGTCGTTCAGGCCCTTCATAGGTCTTGCCCCCTCTCAGAGTGATAGCGTTCACTTGATTCCTCTGGTTCTGATTCTTGGGATTGACCTGAGTGTTGCTCGGAAGTTGCCCCGGCTTGTGTTTGGTTCCTAGGGCATCGGCAATCTGGCTGACTTGATTTTCAATGATTTGCACGTGTTTTTGCACCTGATCGACTTTCGTGTTTACCCCAGAAATTTCTTGCTTCAGCTTTGTCACAGTATCTGTGGAACCTTCCATGAATTTGGCCAATATCTCCTCGAGATTTGGCTTCTTCTTCTCTACTATTTCTCTGTTTTGTACGGCGAACCCTGGCGGTGGTTGCTCTGCAGCTTGTGGATTTGCATAAGAGAATCCAGGATGATTCCTTGCATGGTTGAAGGCATAGGGCTGGTTATGCTGCTGATTGTGTTGCTGAAATCCTCCGCGGTAATTGTTTTGATAACCACCCCTTTGAATGTAGTTCACATCAACGTTGTTTTCCTCGATTGGCCCTTGTACTGCATCAACTGCAGCAACCGTTTTCTCTTGCTTTAAGTTAGCAAATTCTTCTCTGAGCTTTTTCAGTTCGGCTGCCAAATCTGGTTGCTCGGCAACTTTCTCCACAGCTTTTTCCACCACTTTCTCCACAGCTTTCACTGGCCGAGTTCGGCTTGTGGACCACCTTTGAGTGTTATTAGCCATCTTTTGGAAGAACTCCATGGCCTTCTTTCCACTTTTCGTCATGATTGTGTCTCCAAGTGTGGTGTCCACCAGTTTGGCTGTTTTGTCATTGAGCCCTTCATAGAACGCTTCAGCTTGTTCTCCTGGCGGAAAACCATGTCCGGGACAGGCTCTCAGCAGGTCCTTGAATCTATCCCATGCCTCACTGAAACTTTCATCAGGTCTTTGAGCGAACCTGATGATCTCTTTCCGTCTTTGCCGAATCACATTCGGAGGGAAGAAGTTCCCTAGAAACTCGTTTCTCAGTTCATTCCATGTACTTATGCTTCCTTTGTCCAGCGCGGTGAACCATGACTGTGCCTTATCCCTCAGAGAGAATGCGAACAGACGTATTCGGATGGCACTCTTGCTGACTCCTCCAATTTTCACCGTATTGCAGAGCATGATGAACTTGTCCAAATGCGCATAGGGATCCTCGGTAGCTCTTCCTCCGAATTGGTTTTGTTGCACCATCTGTACCAATCCGGTCTTCAGTTCGAAGTTATTGGCATTGATGCCAATCTTGAAATCTGTCTCCTTGAACCGAGGTTTGTACCGGTTCTGCATGGCTTCTTCTTCCTCCTCCTCATCGTCAGACTCTTCCGGGGGAGGGTCCTGGTTGTCTTCCTCTCCATTGTCGGGATTGTCCTCAAACAGCGGGTTATGGCGAAGATCCCTTCCATTTGGATTGTTCCTCTCGAGTTCATATTGTTGGATCTGCGCCCTCATGGCTTGAATTTCTTGGAGAAGCAAAGCTTGCTCCTCTGCAGTTAGCACTGGCGGAGGCGGTGGTACGTTGTCTTCCATTGTGTGACTGCTTGAACTTTCCTGAGCACACTTGTTTCTCCGGATTTTTCTGCAAGTAGCTTCAATGTCTGGATGATATTAGAGTGGGTCCTTTCCTCTGGCTCTTGTACTCATGCACTACCTGTACAGCAAAGGAGGTAGTGTGAAGAAATCGAAAATAAAACACACTGAAACAAAAATTTGGAAAAATAGATAGGCATCGATCGCGTAAGACCCCTCGTCGATCGACGGAAAGAATCCACTTCGTCGATCGATTGAGGGTGTTCGTCGATCGACGTGCGTACGAAAAATTTGAAAAACGGTACTGAAACACAAAAATTTACAACCTAAAGCAATAATTCAATCACAGATCTAATAGTAAGATTAATTCTATTCTTTCCCCGGCAACGGCGCCAAAATTTGATCGCAATATTATTTAACTGCGACTTAGCAAAGCTAATAATACAGCAGCAAAGATAAAATTATCGATCCCTCAGGGAAAGAAGTAACGAATAACCTTGAAATACTAGACCAGGCGTTCTTGAAAGTATTGATTAGGAAAATCAGATGAAAAAGGTTTTGATTATTTTGGAAATCGTAATCTTTGGAATCGAAAACTGAACAGGAAAATTAAATTGCTTTTAAAATCAAATATGAGAAACACAGATCCTAGGAATATCTACCTATCAAGTATGACATGTATGAATAAATCGATTAATTCCCAAGTTTAATTCCGCTTCTTAGTGAAACATCAGAAAATTATTACGAACTTCTTTGTCTGACAATTCATAAAGTAGATTAGTCAATTACCTATCTCCGTTCGGTCTCAAGATAAATTAACTAACTCCAAAAAGATCTACAGATTTATTCCTACAATTAGTCTCCTTCAGTTACGACAAGAAATCAAATTATATTGTGAAAATCTCTTTCGATTGAAAACTATTACAGTTACGTCTCTAGAATTCAACTAGTAATCCTAAGCTGTGGCCAACATACTTGAAGATTAAGAATAAAACCAGATTTCACAAACTACGAAGGGAAAGGGAAAATAATTCGATTAATCAAAACATGTATACATAGATAGTTCGAAACCCTAGAATCTGAGAAAGGATTTAGTTACACATATTCATGGTAATATTCATCAAAGAAAAATACAACTTGAACTGCATAAAAACTGGAATCCGTAGTCTTCTCGTAGAAACTTGTCTTCAAAAACATAAAAACTCTAAAGATTCTTCAAACTCTAATATTCTCTCTCTAAAAACATGTACGCACACTGAAAAACGAATTATACATGAGTATTTATATTAGTGAAAGATGTATCTAGCATTATCTAGGATTAGATATGCATCTATCTCCAAATCAGATGAGAAACAGGACTTCCCGCTTGCGCGTCGACCGCGTCCAATCCCAGTCGATCGCGTCTCCTCTTTCCGCCTCGTCAATCGCGTCTGAATAGACTCGGTCGACGGGGTCTCCATTTCTGCTCCGTAGATCGCTGGACAACATCACGCTTCGTCGATCGACTAAGGGCCCTCGTCGATCGACGAAGTCTCGGCCACTGAATCCTTGACTCTTCTGTTTGTCGACTAGAAACCTGCACGATTTATCAAACACGACATTGCAAGTACAAAAACTAACTCATGCACAAAAACAAACACAAAATGATCTAAACACTACACAATCAGTCAAAGAACTACAAGATAAGTTGATGAAAATCCTAACTTATCAGTATGCTTGATTCCAGATTTCAGATTTTTGAGAGATTTCCAAGAGTTTATGTTTGAAGACAGAATTTGGTGGGACGACATTCAGACCCAAGTTTTTATGCAATTCAGGTTTTATCTATCTATGATGAATATTACTCTGGATATGTGTAACTAATCTCTTCTTCAGATTCTAGGGTTTCGAATTATCATTGTATGCATGTTTTGATTAATTGAATTTTTTCCCTTTCCCTTCGTAGTTTGTAAAATCTGAGTTTATTCATAATCTTGAGTTTGCTGGCCACATCTTAGGATTAATTAGTTGATTACTTGAGACGTAACTGTAATAATTTTTTTATGGAAAGAGATTTTCACAATATAATCTGATTTCTTGTCGAAACTGAAGGAGATTGATTGTAGGGATAAATCTGTAGATCTTTGGAGTTAGTTAATTTATCTTAAGACCGAGCGGAGATAGGTAATTAATTAATCTACTTTATGAATTGTCCAACAAAGAAGTTCATAATACATTTCTGATGTTTCACTACGAAGAGGAATTAAATTGGGAATTAATCAATTCATTCATCCATGTCATACTTGATAAGTAGATATTCCTAGAATCTGTATTTCTCATAATCGTTTTTATCCAAAGTATTTTAATTTCCTGTTTACTTTTTATTCGCAAGTATTACGATTCTCAAAACAACAAAACCCAAAAATTTGATTTTCCTAACCAGTATTTTGAGAATTCCTGATTTAGTACTTAAGGTTTTTCGTTGCTTCATTCCTTGTGGGATCGATAATTTTCATTTGCCGTTATATTATTAGCTCTACTAAGTCGCTGCTAAATAATTTAGCGATCAGTAACCCCGTTACAAAGTACATGGTGATATGTTCCCATTTCCACTCGGGAATGTCTAAAGGCTGCAACTTCCCATACGGCCGCTGATGTAACGCCTTAACTTGTTGACATACCAAACATTTCTCCACGTACAAGGCTACATCCTTCTTCATACCATCCCACCAGTACTTAGTTTTCAAATCTTGATACATTTTAGTACTTCCTGGATGAGCGGTATACGGTGTATCATGAGCTTCACTTAAAATCTCATTCCTCAACTCCTCACTGTTCGGCACTAAGATTCTGTCTCTGAACAATAGTGCACTGTCAGGCGTTTCCCGATACTCTCCCACTGGCTTGACCTTCAGCTTCTGATGCAACTTTCTTCGCACTCCTCTGACCACACAAACTTCACACCCTTCTGTAGTAACTGCGTCATCGGCTTTGCAATCTTTGAAAAGCCCTTGATAAATCTTCTATAGTATCCTGCCTGTCCAAGGAAACTGCGAATCTCGTTCGGTGTCGTTGGTGATTTCCAGTCCATCACCGTTTGAATCTTGGCTGGGTCTACTTTAATCCCATCAGCCGACACAATGTGACCCAAGAACGTCACTTCTCTCAGCCAGAATTTGCACTTACTGAACTTCGCGTACAGTTTCTCATCCTCAAAGTTTGTAACACCGTTCTCAGATGTTGTTCATGTTCCACTTCGCTCTTCAAGTATATTAAGATGTCATCGATAAATACCAGAACAAAGTTGTCGAGATATGGATGAAATACTCAATTCATTAAATCCATGAACACCGCAGGAGCATTTGTAAGTCCAAATGGCATTACTACAAACTCATAATGACCATATCTGGTTCTGAACGTTGTCTTAGGAATGTCCTCCTTCCTGATCTTCAACTGATGATACCCCGATCAAAGATCGATCTTAGAGAACACCTTTGCTCCATTAAGCTGATCAAACAAATCGTCGATTCTCGGTAACGGGTATCTGTTCTTCAGTGTCAGTTTGTTCAGTTCCCGGTAATCTATGCACATACGCATTGACTCATCCTTCTTCTTCACAAATAGGATCGGTGCACCCCATGGTGACACGCTAGGCCGTATATAACCCATATTTAACAGCTCTTGAAGTTGGACTTTCAGCTCTTGCAATTCCTTTGGTGCCATACGGTACGGCGCTTTGGAAATTGGTGCCGCTCCTGATTCCAAATCGATGGTAAATTCCACCTGCCTATCTGGTGGTAACCCTGGTAGTTCCTTCGGGAATACATCCTTGAACTCTCTCACTATAGGCATATCTTGAACCGTTAGCTCCGGTTTCTCCTCTCCCTCTAAATATACTAGAAAGGCTTAATTCCCTGCCTTACGCAGCAACTTCGTTGCTTGGATTGCTGAAATCACAGGCACTCTTTGCCTCCTTTTGAATCCATGCACGAACGACTCTTCATTCCCTTGTTGAGGAATAACTACCCTCCTCTCGCGACACAAGATCGTCACCTTGTTCTCCGACAGCCAATCCATCCCTAAGATTATATCCACATCGTGAATGTCCAAGACATTCATCTCCGCTACTCGAATCTCATTCTCACTAAACTTGATTTTCAAGTCTCGGCATACTAAGGTAGAAATATGGTTTCTCCTGAAGGTATTGCTACGTTCAAGTCTTGACTATTCTTCTCTACCTTAAGTTCTAATGCCTCAACACATGCAGATGAAATGAATGTATGTGATGCTCCAGTGTCAAACAATACCATAACAGGTATATCGTTAATGCATCTCGTACCTGCCAAATTTCCATCGTCCTGATTGCCATCCAAGGCATAGGCTCTGGCTCTCCTCTGCTGCCACTGGACCGCCTGTCCCATCGAAGGTGGGAGGCTGCTGTTTTTGGAATGTCTCTACCAGCTTAACCGATGAGGTGGCTGGCTCTCTCTCAGGTCGTCATGAGCTGTTGCACAGTCCCCATCGGACAGCGTCTCATACCCATCGTGCTATTGAAAGATGGGATTTCTTCCAGATACGGGGCTTCAAACTCGTGTGGCGGATTGGCTCCTCCACGGCCTCTACCTCGGCCTCTACCTCGGCCTCTGCCGTGGCCTCGGCCTCGCCCTCGCCCTCTTCCACGGCCTGGATTTATATCCTCCATACTATTTCCTTCCTGCAACTGTACAATCAACGATATAATGGCTGTTAGCGAACAATGCATATCCCCAAACAATATCCTCACAACAATATTTCTCATGGAAGTAACATCATCATCGAATAACATCACGATAATTCATTGTTCTACAAGTCAAACATAACCGAATCCAAGTACATAACAGTAATACAAATGATGTCATCGTCTCATCAGGTACACAACATAAATAAGGTCCAAATCCAAACACAACATAAATAAGGTCCAAATCCAAACACATAACAACTAAAATATGGAAGCTACAACATCTCTCAATCAGATCCTTCAGATGGATCCTCCTCCTCGGCCTCCTCATCCTCGTCCTCGGCCTTCATCTTTCCTTTCTCCCTATCCTGGAACACTGTCCTCCTCTCCCAGCTACCCTTGGTATCGCTAGATATGCAAATCGGTGCATGAGCAGTCCCGTATCCCCCAAACATATCTGCCCAACCACTCGCTGTGGGTCTAGGCCACATCTCCGCACTATGAATACCTGCATCAGGTGCTAAGTATGCCTGACTGGGCCCTCCGGTGTATAGTGGCGGCTGCATGGGTGACGCGTGCAAATCGGCAAATCCTGGTGGTCCCATGGAGTCCTGGTGCTGAGGTGCACCCTGAACTGATGATGTGGAGATGTCGCACCAGGCATACGGGTCAAAAGCTCCTCCCTGCTGAACCCCGGGCTGCGGTGGTGCATAAGTTGTTATAGGTGTACTCGGTACAGGTCGAACTCTCAGACGTGATGTAGGTCCTACTGTTGATGCCTGTGTACCTCTGGAGGATGCTGGTGAAGGGTTCCCCTCCGCGATAACCTTCTGAATCAAATCCGCCATAAAACGTCAGAAACTCGCTACCGTGTCAATCGCACTATTGCTGTATAATCGAGTCAATGTCATCACCCAGTTGGTCCACCCGTCTGGCACAAGGTTAAGCGTCCCCTCCATCGCCTCTCGGTCCGTGACTCCCAAATAGCGTACTCTCTCCCACAACTTCAAGTACTTCACCAATGCTGATGTGAGGTTCTCCTCGGGAAAAGGAAGGTGTCTCCTGAATCGCTGGACTAGTCTCTCCTGAGGGTCCATCTGCCACAATAAACAAACGGTCAGTCCCAAGGTCAAAATAACATCACCATACACAACTCTGTGTCTCGGTGGCAACTTGTCCTCCGACACACTATGCCGAGGGTCCAACTGATCCTCGCGCTAACACATTCACTCGAGTCTCGACTATATCTGTCAGGCTCACCGCGTACATTCTATACACCTAACTGTTAACTTGTAGTTTCCACAAGTTAACTCATTCTCACTACTTAACATACTAAACTAGACGGAGAAATTTTCAATTTCATGATGTTCAAAACCCAAGTCCTAAGGTTCAGTCAACTACGAGTGTCGTTTCACTTCACTCGAATAATCTAATTCCTAAGTCATAACACAATCCCACATGATACAAGGTCTACCCAAGTCAGCGCCTTATCAAGGCCCATATTCAGCCGGTTAGTCCTGTTCCATCCTAGTTCAAACTTCAAGATAAGTTCCAAACTTCCACCATTTCTTACAGCTCAATTTACAAGTTAACACATCTTAGCCATAACACAAAATTTCACACTGCTTGCAACACATTTCAAAACCCACAATTTGTAATAATCATTTCTAAATCATCAAACCAAACAATTCTTACCATTTTCAAAACCAACTAAAAATTTCTCATATTCTTTTTTTTTCAAAATCAATCAACGACTCCAATAAACTTTCCACACCAATCAAGTTTCACCAATTACAACAACCAACACACAACCGCTTAATTTCATCAAATAACCAGTGTTAGCAATTTGCACAACGCAAAACCAGCACAACCCCAAAACTGTTCAACATTCCTCAATCAACGAATACACCATTCTCATAGATTTTTAAATCACTTTTACAATACCCAAATGCTTTCAAAATAGTTCATCAAAATCAAATTGCAAGCAGGAAATTTTAAAATCTCGAAACATACCTCAGGTTGCACAGGATGGAGTAGGGTGTAAAGTATGAGCAGTCACTTCAATCGAATTCTGCACCTTTAGGACTCGATGTTTTTCAAAACAGTTTCAGACACTTTCAATAGTTTCAAACCATTTTAAAAACCTAAAGCTCTGATACCACTTCTGAAACGCCCCCTTTTTGCCTTCCCAAATTCCGAGGCACGTCACAGTCGTGGTTACCTATCTCTTAAATACTTTGCAGATCAAAAAAGCGGAAGACTTGACATTTGAAAAGACAAATCTAAAATTTAACATTTAATCCTCAAAAGAACGAGTATTTCAAAATGAAACATGGATGGTTTAAAACTTATATTTTCAAAAGTAGACAAAAATCGGGAAGGAATAGATTCAGAAAGCGGTGCAACGGTGTGTGTAACGTGGTGGTGACATGCATATGAAGATGCATGTCACAGGATCTTCAATCTTCAATATCAGCTCCATACTTTACACCGCCACTGCGCCATCACTGCTCGCTTAACCTCCATATTTTAGAAATAATACGAGGGGCTGAGTACTTTCGTACCCCGTGGAAACATGCCCAAAAACATACAGTTTATATATGAATGTTATGCTACTCACACAGATGAACACGAGGTTTTGTTGAAAGAAACCGCGTCATCTAAAACATTCTATTTTTGCACGTGCTATCTAACATGTTATTATATCTGTTTATTGAGGTGTAACTGGAAGCTGGCCCACTTCCAAGTTACGATGATTAGACAAGAATGAATTCACACTCAACCCACTATCATCTAAGTGCACTAATCTCGGAACACACTGCATCAAGATTCGATCGTATTTAGAAAGAAAAGAAATACACAGCCTTATCCCCCCAGGGCTTCAGTACTCCAGCTGAATAGCCCGAGCTCATAAACAATGTAAGGTTGCTAGCCTTTTTCGCAATTAATAAGAATAGTGCAAGTACTCCACGTACATGGTTCTCATCTTTTTAATAACTCTTTGTTGTTAGCAGACAATCAGAGGACATATATAATAGCACAAAAATCTTTTAGCATAGCAATCAGTTAAAAACAAAATATTTTCACCCATTTTGAAAATAAAAGCACGCTTTATTTAATACTGAAATAGTTCCCACCTGGTGTTAGGCTTCGATTGAGTTAGATGAGTCCTTGTAAATTGAGCAAATCGAGCTTTCCTGCCTTATCTCACACCTTCAACAACATCAAACATACTAACTAGGAAGGATAGCTAGGACAGGTTCCTAATTTAACCAACTCCAACAACACTTCACAACCAAACTCATTCGACTTTAATACTAACATGACTTCATGTTTTCGTAAATCCGAATCAGACAACTTCCACATCCAAATTCATAAACCAACACATGTTTTACTCTTAACATGCTCCTACAATCATATATTAAACTCATGGATCGAATACAACTTGAAACGGATTGAAAACAGCTCAAGAAAACCAATATTTCACGGAGCAGCAGCCCTGTCCTGGACGGGACACATCCATCCCGCTCGGGATGGGTGTCCCGAGTGGAACCCTCTCATCCCGGACGGGATGAGCGTTCTGAGCGAGACCCACTCGTCCCAGATGGGATGCCTATCCCGAGTGGGATGCTCTCGTCCCGAGTGGGATGAGTCGTCTTCAACCTTGCGACGTGCGATTCAGGACCTGCAACTTCCGATTTCTTCCGATCTACCCACTTATACCTACATGCAATCACATATAAATGATCCCTAGACATCCTAGAACACGATTCAGGCCTTAAAACACAAATTAATCTCAAGAAACGAAGGATGAACAAAAGCTCACCGGAAAATCTCTCTGACAGCGGCGGCGTGTGATTCCGGCGGCTAAACTCGCATCTCTTGGTGTCAAAATGATTCCTACACGATAAAGAACGTACTGCAATCAACCAAACTTTGAATCTATGGCTAAACAACAAGATCTATTCTTTAAACCCGGAAAATCAAGTGTGATAAACACCTCACCTTCTCTCTTCGATATCTTCGTCAATACTCGTCCCCTCGGAGTCCACTTTAGCTCAAATCGAAGCTCGGAGGAAGAGCTACACGATGGTGGTGTTGGTTCGGCCGGGGGTGGCCGGAGCTGGCCGGAAATCAGCCGGGAACAGGGCTGACGGGTTTTGGGGGTGGAGGTGGAGGAAGGCTCTCAACTCTTTCTCTCTCTACTTGTTTTTGAGGTGGAGTGAAAATTAACTAATAATTTCCACATATATTTGTTCAAATTCCAATTTTTCACTTAATAATAAATATTATACCTATATGTACATATATATATCCTCACTCCAATATTTAATTATCTCCATATATGCATATACATTTCCAATATAATTCCGCCTATATCTTATAATTCATAGCCCATGAATTATTCCACTTATAAAATCCATCTCAAAATCATATAAAGACTTGGTATTTTCTTCTATTATAATTTAATCCAAGCTCAATGATAATATAATAAATTTCCAATTGCGTTTAAATAAAATCGAATGCTCTCAATTTTCGAAAATTCACTTTATTAAAATAAATCTAGCAATACAAGAGCTTAATAAAACTTGGGGTATTACAACGTAGGACTTTTGTGTCTGAACCTCTATACATCATTTTACACTTCACTATTGTATTTACTTTCTTGCAAGGATTTAAAAACTCAACACGTTCTAAGTGTTGAAGTATATCTAAAACTAACCTAACCTTAAACTTGCTAAATCACAAGTTTTGAAACACAAACTAGTGAGAAACTACTAGTTTGTGAAGTGCAAGTTGGATTAAATATAATTTCGTTGTGTACCAACTCTGATCTTGGGACCAACAAGTGGTATTAAAGAAGGTTGGTCTTCACATGTTGAGTTGCTTTGAGTCGTTAAGAACCAGATCCATTTTATTGCACTTTTTCTCTTGACTATCGAGTAGGTTACACACTCAAGATGAATATTACAAAGCTTCCATCGTGCTCGGCGGAGAAGTTCACCATTTGGAAGAAGAGATCCACCATTCAACTCAAAAGCATACACCCAAAGATGGTGGATGTCATCGAGCATGGACCTATAAAGATCATGAAAACCAACACTTGGATCGGAGGTGGAGATGGGCCGGACATGATCGAGAAGCCTTACGATAAGTGGACATAAGAAGATAAACGACGTGCCCAACTTGACTCCATTGTTCATAAATCGATTTTATCAATTATATCTGAGGCACATGTCGAAGAAGTCATGTAGTTCGATAGTGTCAAAAAAGTATGGGATTATCTTGCAGGCTTGTGCCAATAAACCGAACAAATAAAGAGAAATAAGTGTAGGGTTTTACCGTGAACCGAATCACCAAAACCAAACTGAACCGGATCGGATCTATGGATATTGCTCATAATTAATATTCTCAAAACCCTAGCATGCTCCTATGAATTTAATACAAGATTGTGGATTTAGGGTTTACCGTTATTCCGTAGTCTCTGAACCGATCTTTCGCGTTTGAATTCCAAACATCGATTCAACCACGCGATTCGAATTTGTCTGCGGAAACAGAAATTAGCAACCCTAATTTCAAAACAAAATTCGAAAACAACAGAGGGAAGAAAGAAAATCTGTTCTCCAGATTAGATCTTCAGATCTGTATCCCGGCGCTATTCGGATCTACTACTGGTGAGGACTCCGTAGATCTGTAATCTGAGTAGGACCAGAATCGAAATTCTCCTCCTCTCCCAGTATAAACGGCGCCTCTCTCTCTGCTGCCCTAGGGTTTCACTGATTTGAATGTGTTCAAAAGTGGCTAGGGTTTCCAGAGAGAGTGGTCTATTTATAGACCCAGGGTTTTATCCCTAATGGGCTACTGGGCTCAATTCAGCACACTTATTTGGGCCAGACCTGGGACCTAATGCAAATAATAAAGTGGGCCTATAAATTAATTAATTCCCATGTCCACAACCCAGGACACAATTAATTAATTAATACTAATTCTTTTTTCACCACAGAATTAATACTGACCTACCCCTTTATTACCACGTTGTGAGAACGGGTTGCATTAATTGAGAATCCTCATATTTAAGGTTACCGGACATTCATTAATTAATCGGAGCCTCTGACAAGCTCTCACTACAATTAATTAATATCTTATTATTCCTGAGTAGTACCACTCAAACCTTATCACTCGTGCCTGAACTTAATCAGCCTGCAGGACTTTGGCACGATGAATGTTATTGAGCTCCTCAGGGAATGTCCCCATCCTATTACTCGGATATGGTTACCTAAGTTCAGTCTCAGGCAGTACTACACGAACTGCTGTTACCCAAGATGCGGATATAAGAGCGCACTGTGTTGGCTCTCCACCATGGCAAGTCAAAGCAACAGTCAACCCGTGCAAACCCCTGAACCTTCGTTAGGGTTTGGACTCAATCAATATAACGAGATCTTTTATTCGCTGATGTCAGACAGACGAATATATCTCACTGCGGTCCATCAATATGCCACCTCTGCGTACCAGCATGTCAAGTAACCAAGACAGACTACTTATTCCGACAATGCCGCAGCCATCCGGACAGACGTATCCTCATACGCTGTCTCGGCTGTGATTATGTTTATGTCTCACTAGGTCAAGTGATCATACTGTCTTCTACGATCTACAACACGCCGTATGATCGTCCCTATCGGTGAGACAAGAGGATACCATTGTTCATACATGTACGATTGTTAACAGATAGGAGAAATAAACCGTTGTATACACATTGTAATAAATGCTTTCAGTATACAAAACCCATCAATCTCCCACTTATACTCAAAGCATAATTAAGCTATTACAGAATATACAGTTTGTCTATCTAGTCTGCTGTCTTTAACCACTATCAGTGGTCGGCATCCACCTCAGACCCAGCTCACGAATATGTCTTTCGTAAACCTTCTGCGGCAAGCTCTTTGTAAACGGATGAGCAAGATTGTCAGCAGTGTCAATCTTCTTAATCAGCACATCGCCCCTCGATACGATTTCTCGTATGATATGGTACTTTCTCTCTATGTGTTTGCTTGCCCTGTGAGACCGCGGTTCCTTTGAGTTTGCAACTGCACCAGAGTTATCACAATAAATTGTGATGCTCCTCGGCAAACTCGGGATCATTCCCAACTCTAAAAGGTAGTTCCGGAGCCACACCCCCTCTTTCGAGGCGTCGGAGGCGGCGACATATTCCGCCTCCATGGTGGAGTCAGCAATGCATTTCTGCTTTGAGCTCCTCCAAGATACAGCTCCACCTCCCAGGGTAAACACATTACCTGAGGTCGATTTCTTCTCATCCTGGTCCCCTTGGAAATCCGAATCCGTATAACCCACAGGGCACAAATCCTCACTTTGATAAACTAGGCAGAAATTCCTAGTTCTTTTCAAATACTTGAGGATATGCTTTACAGCAGTCCAGTGCGCCTGTCCAGGGTTAGACTGATATCTTGCTACCATGCCTACGGCATAACAGATATCTGGCCTGGTACACAGCATCGCATACATGAGGCTACCCACAGCCGAAGCATATGGTACAAGACTCATCTCGTCCTTCTCCCGCTGTGTCTGAGGACACTGCCCACTAGAAAGACGAATGCCATGTCGGAAAGGTAGTAAGCCTTTCTTGGCGAGTTGCATGCTGAACCGGGCTATCATAGTATCCACATAGGATGCCTGGGACAAGCTCAACATTCTTCTTTTACGATCTCGTAAGACTTTAATCCCAAGAATGTAGCCAGCTTCACCCAGATCCTTCATTTGGAACTGTTCGGATAACCAAACCTTGATTTCGGACATCACTCCCTCGTTGTTTCCAAATAGGAGTATGTCATCAATGTATAGTGCAAGGAAGACCACGCTCCCACTGACACAAAGTCGGTAAACACAACTTTCGTTTTCCAACTGTGCAAATCTATAGGATTTAATCACATCGTTGAAACGCAAGTTCCACGACCTTGAAGCTTGCTTAAGTCCATACAAGGACTTCCTAAGCTTCCAGACAAGATGTTCTTCGCCCTTGCTTATGTAACCCTCGGGTTGCTGCATATAGATGTCCCTACCTTCTTCAAGGTAACCGTTTAGGAAAGCGGTTTTGACATCCATCTGCCAGATTTCGAGGTCCATATGCGCAGCTATGGCAAGGAGTATCCGGATGGACTTGAGCATGGCTACGGGTGAAAAGGTTTCATCATAGTCAATGCCCTCTTTCTGACTATAACCCTTTGCCACCAGCTTGGCCTTGAAAGCCGTAATCTTTCCATCCGCCCCTTTCTTTCGTTTGTATACCCATTTGCACCCTATGGCCCTAAAGTCATCCGGCAAATCGGTTTTCTGGTATACATCCATAGCGGTTATGGATTCTATTTCAGAATCCATGGCGACTTGCCATTTGGCAACATCCTTGTCCTGCACTGCCTCTTCGTAAGTCAGTGGGTCAGAGTCTTCATGTCCGTCTTCCGGGCTAAAGTCCGAAGACTCACCCACGAACATGTACCTTTCCGGCTGGAAAATAACTCTCCCACTACGACGAGGCATCGGTGCCGTGTCAGTAGTAGGTGCAGTGACTTGTGGTCCTGCACCTTGCACTGAAGAACGTGTCTGTGGTGCTGTACCTCTCACAGGTGCACCCACATCTACACGTTCCCCTTCCCTTGGAATTGTATTCTCGTTCTCAATTTCTTGAAGAACCATATCACTCCTTGACTTGTGATTACTCACATACTCGTCCTCCATGAATCTAGCGTTGGTGCTAACAACGACTCTTTGACTCTCAGGACAGTAAAAGTAACCACCTTTCGTTTGCCTGGGATACCCTATGAACAGCATTACTTTTGACCTGCTTTCTAATTTATCAGGTTCCTTCGACAGTACGTGTGCCGGACAGCCCCATACTCTAAACTTGCACAAACTAGGTTTGCGACCAAGGAAGAGCTCAGAAGGCGTCTTAGGAACAGATTTAGAAGGCACCACATTAAGCACGTAAGCTGCTGTCTCCAATGCGTAACCCCAAAACGAAATTGGTAAGTTTGCATAACTCATCATTGATCTTACCATCTCTAGAAGAGTCCTATTTCTTCTTTCAGCTACACCGTTTTGCTGGGGAGTACCCGGTGCAGTCCATTGGGATGTAATCCCATTTTCTGACAAATACTGCAGAAACTCGTTACCGAGGTATTCGCCACCGCGGTCAGATCGCAGTGACTTGATAGTTTTCCCGACCTTCTTTTCTACCTCAGCCTTGAATTCTTTGAATTTCTCAAAGCATTCAGACTTGTAGCGAAGCAGGTAAACGTATCCGTACCTTGAGTAGTCGTCAATGAAAGTGACGAAGTACTCGTACCCTCCACGAGCCTGCGTGGACATCGGTCCACACAAGTCAGAATGGATCAACTCCAACACATCCTCTGCTCGAGACTGACTAGCCTTGAAAGGCCTAGTAGACATCTTGCCCTCGATGCAGGATTCGCAGACTTGATAAGGTACAGCCCGGACTAGGTCCAATGTACCGTCATCTGCAAGTCTTTGAATCCGCTTCAAGCTGATGTGATCGAGTCTTAAGTGCCAGAGATATGTAAGATCCTCATCAGAAGAAGTAAGTTTTCTCTTCCTAGGATTATCAATTACGGATGAATTACATGCAATGCTTGCGGACATGTTTTGATCAAAGTAGCACAAGGAGTATAAATCAACACAATGGATAACATTGTTACTGCCAATGATAAAATCATAAATAACAAATATCCATAACAGTTGATAAAATTTGTCCTGCCGATAAACCACGGCCCACAAATCAAAACTCAAATGTACTCAAAACATCAAAACATAAGGAAAGGAAAAACTCCATGAAGCTCCGTCATACAACGTTGCCTTCATCCAGTTTGGTATCTTCCTGCCATCAATCACCAACCTTGTCGGCACGGTCCCCTGCAAAGTACAACAACATGATTAACAAGTCAGTGCTTATAGCTCTAGAAGAGCAACAACTAACTCTAATCATGCTTACAGTTATACATGCAAAATGGCATACCTTGTCCCTATGCATTCGGACAATCCAACTTTCCGCAGCCAACACACTTGTTCTTCTTTAGAGTGACCTTGACTCTCTTCCCCTTCCTAGACTTGCTATCACAGCCTGCTTTCCTGAATCTGCTTTCAGCACCGTCATCTCCAACTATAGAGGTTGTAGAACCAGTGCTGGAACCAGACAGAACAGGTTTCCGTGCTCGCATGGTAGACTGCTCCACTACAAGATCCTCAAGCAGCTCATGCAGAACATACTCTCCCTTTGCAGCAGCAACTACCTTAAAGTCATTAAAGGATTCCGGAAGAGAATTCAAGATAATATCAATCTCGCCTTGCGCACTGATATTACCACCCCGCACAGTGAACTGTCTCATGAGATCAATCATAGACATCATGTGCTCTGTCACCGAACTATCCTCAACCATCTTCTTGCACACAAGATCGTGTACAAGCTTACAGTCAATAGTTCGCTCCACTTTGCCAAAGGCTGTCGAGAGTTCCTTCCAAAGCTCTCCAGCCCTTTCGAGGTATTCATACTTATGCCTTAATTCTCTAGACAAGGAACGCGTAATGAGCCAGAAGGCTATCTCATCAGCATCCTCCCATCTGTCATAGAATTCGAGCTCAAGTTTACATGTTCCTCTCTCAGAGCGCAACAGTGGATTCATGTAAAGAACATGTGCTAGATTTTCAAGATAAAGGACGTGTTTGATGCAAAAACTCCATACATGGAAGTTCGGACCAGTAAGAGGATTGAGTGCAAGTATATGATCGACAGTAGATATAGACATATCTGAAACAATAAAGATCTTAAATAAGAACATACATGTTGAACTTCGAAAACAAATGCATTGAAAACCTTTTAATAAATCAATTACAAATGTTTTCCACTAATTGCCCAAGAGTTCCCACCGCAAGCTACACTCGTAGACGTTTACGATATCACCCTCGACCAGAATTGCGGGTTTTAAGCCCCAATCCATTTAATTTCACTACCATGTCAGGAAGCTTTTGACACTAGAAATTAATAATTAGTGAAAACCTTAGACCAAGCCATCTCTCAAGAACAGGGATGCAATTCTTGCATTATATTCTAAGATGCTTCTAAGCAATTAACCACAAATTTAACTCCGGCCAAAAGAGACAGTTTAGCATGGCACGTAACCATACCGCACAGCCCTCAAAACTTTTGTTATCTTTAATTTAAATCAATCCTAGAATACTTGTGAAAGAGGTCTACGCAAGCTACACTCGTAGACGTTTACGCAAAGCCCTCCCACTATTCACATGATTTAAATTGTTTGTCTAGAAATCCCAACAACCGTACCCATGTACCTCCGGGAACTAGCAAGCTACACTCGTAGACGTTTACTAGAACGAGAGATACACTTACAGCCTAGGACCGCTTTGTGGAGGTCTTTTAATTAAAAAAATCTGCTTAGTATTTTTCTTTTAAAAGGTTTCTTTATGCGCACACATAATTTCTTTTTGTCATTATATTTCCCAAATTTTTGCATGTAATTAAACAAGCCCAAAAATTCCCAAAATATAATCCAACAAAAGAAATTAATCACATAAGCATGCTTGGAAAGCTATAAATAATAAAAGCAGTAAATCATGCTTTTCCTATTATCTACACATGCTTACTTGCGCACATAAATAAATCACATATCATACGAGGACAATTAAGACAAACAAAAATTCCTCGTGGCCCAAAAAAAAAAATAGAAAATAAAATTCTATCTATTACAATTTGAATTTTGAATCAATTTGGATAAATCCAAATCTTTTCAAATCTTCAAGGGCCTCCAAATCTTCAACCACCAAATCTTTTGAGATTTAGGCCTTTGTGATCTGATGATTTGCCCTAACCCTAATGCAAACCCTAGGGTTTACACAGGATTGCACAAACCACCAAAACACGAGCCACCACGCGGGGCTAAAAAAGTGGTTAAGTGATGAAAAGAGCCAGAATGGAGAAGTTGATGTTTCAGTCGACACACGGAATGTCGATCGACATGAAAGACAAGTCCAAGAATTCAAAAAAGAGCCATGTCGACCGACATGACATATGTCAATCAACATGGAGAGTTGATGTCGATCGAGGCACGAGATCGAAGCAGAGCTCGACGTGTGAGGTGTATGCCGATCGACATGCCATATTCGATCGACACAGAAGTCTGAAAAGGAAATTCACGCTAGATTTGGATAGATTCAATATTTTAAGCCCTAGACCTTTTGAGATACACTTTCACCTCTATAAATAGCCATGTATTTTGAGTTTTTAGAGAGTTCTGGAATCTTGGAGTTTAATTCAACAATGGAGTTTTCCAAGACTTTGAGATAGACTTTCACCTCTATAAATACTCATGTATTCCTCTTTGTTTTGTAAGTTATGATTTTTAATAATATGTTTTCTTTATTTCTATCCATGATTCTTGGCTAGAAACCCTAGCAGATTCTAGGGCTTTGTACGAACAATCTAAGATGAATGTTTAGATCCTTCGAATCACATTGCTAGGTTTAATTATCTAAGTTAATTAAATGAATCTAAGATTAATGATGAATCGAGAGATGAAATTCATCATAGGTTTATAGTTGTCTTTTGAAGGACCGAGAGGTGAAGAATAGACAATAGAAAGAGATAATTACTATGATTAATTTCTATCTCAAAAGAAAGAATGAATCATAGGAATTGAATCTGTTATTTTTATAAGATTGGCTAACATTGTGTTCTTGAGACCGAGAGGAAATGAGATAGTCACATGTTAGTAATCTAGGTCATAATTGTCAGACAAGGAAATTGTGATAATTAATCTTATTTCACCTTTAAAAAATTCTATTATTTATTTATTTATATTGAAAATGCATGAAAATAAAAGGTAGAGACCGACCGGTTTAAACCAATCGGCACCAATACCTGACCGGTCAGCATCAATACCTGACCAGTCAGCACCATGCTGAACCGGTCATGATCACCTTTTTCTTTTTTAAATCATAAAAATAAATCAAGTTAGCACCGACCAGTCTGAACCGATCGGCACCAATACGTGACCGGTCAGGACCATACTGAACCGGTCAGATCACCGTATTCTTTTTTTTTTTAAGATCATAAAAAAATTAAGTTAGGATCAACTCAAATTTCTTTTTTATTTATTTTTTTGAATTCTTCAATCGATTATAACACTTAAATATCCATTTTAAGTAATAATAACAACATCATTACACAAATAATTGTCTGGATTTTATTGTTAATCAAAAAAGTTATCATAAAATGTACTTTAGAATATTTCTTGAAGATGTTTATAAAAGATGACATTTTTCTTACATATTTGATAGAAAAAGGGGCATTTTCACATTTTATGATTAGTTAAAATGGGCATGGTATTCCAATTTTTTTCTCAAATCTCAATCCATTTTCTCCATCATTTTCATAGACCATAGTTTATGTTAATTTATTTTAGGCTTAATCTCGTTATACTTTAATTTATGAAATATGGTTAAATTAAATTAAATGTTGAGTGAACATTGTAAATAAATATAATACATCTACATAAAAAGTAGTAGGGATTCATGTAGAAGAAATTGCACTTATTTATTTTTGTTTATTTATTATTATTTTTATTTATTTTTTGGAAACCGATAGTGTAAAAATCATCAAATGGGGCTCGATGTATAAAATGAAGCCCAAACATAATTATCGTAAATATATATAATGATAAGCTTCCTCTTAATCCCATATTTTTCTTTAAGTCCGATATATAACGTTAATTTATTTTTTTTGGGCATTAGTTTTTTGGGGCATAAATAGATTTTAGAAAATACATTTGAACATGTGATTTATACTTATACATAGTTACTATTATTGATGTTCGAATCATATAAATACGAAATCCCAGAAATTCGAAATCCAAATAAAACAAGATTGCAAGAAATAACTGAACACAATAAAATCGGAAATATAATAAATAGCGTACGAACAATAACGAAATGCAACAGAAAACAATGAAAAAAACAGGCGATCGGGTAAATGATCCACAAGTATAGTAAGATTGACAAGAACAAATGAGCACTTATTCAGGTAGCCACCACGTGAAGATCGAGCTCCAATAGGTAATTCTCCCGTAGCTCGAGCTAAAATTGGAATGCAATAGGAATAAAGTGTATAGGACTGAAGATGATTTAGATGCCCATTTTTTACTTACAAATGCCTATTTATAGAACTTTGGAATAATCTAGGGTTTCCAGTGCGCGCCTCCGAGTTATTGCGGACAGCTCGCCAGTATTCTCGGGATTATTGAAACGTCTTTGCCGTTCGCAGCCTCTAAAATTATCGCACCCTTATCTGGATCTCTTGTGACCGTTGTATGGTTCAATTGAGGCGGTTCTTTGCTAATTGACCATGTTTAGGGTGTCTCCATCTTCAACGAACTGCTATCCTAGGTTGGTACTTCATTGTCGAATTGTCTTTCTGATCGGGCTTGGTCGCATTTGCCCGGGCTTGTGGTCTATTGGGCCTGATGGACCTTCGAGCTGGGCCGTTAGATCTATGACCCCAACAATTTTAATATTTTATTTTAAAATAAAAATAAATTATTAATATATGTATTATTCTATAACTTGCAATTCTTTAAACTCGACTAATTGAGGAAATTTAAAATTCATGTTCTACAAATAATTCAACCATAGCAGGAGTTTTGTAGCGTCTCAAGTTTTTTAAATAAATTCGTAGGGGTGTAATCGAACCGAGCCGAGCTCAGTAGTAAGCTGCTCGAGCTCGGTTCAATCAAATTTTGTCATGTTCGAGCTTGAAAAAAAAATTAGAATTTTCGAGCTCAAGTTCGAATTCGGCTAAAGCTCATTTATTTATATAATATTTATTTTTCCAATAAAATGCAAAAATTTTGATAACAAAATACAATCATCATGAATATCAAAACAAATATCTTGAATATAAAATAAATTTATTACTTCCCCACTAGTGCAAATAACATAGAATCATTCAACAATATAAAAAATTATTTCAATAATCTTCCTCACTAGTATGCATTATTATATGTGTATTTATTAATCATACACTGAGAGTCTTAATTATATATTTTTATCTTAATTTTTTATTATTATATGTGTAATATTTTTATCTTAATTTTATTATTATTATTATTATTATTATTATTATTATATGTGTATATCTTTAGAAATATTAAATTTAATAGTTAATATGTGATCATATGTTAAAATTTGTGTTAAATGATAAAAAAAATATGTGAATATTGAAAAGTTGAAACATTGTCAAATCAACTCAAGTATAATAATACTTTTTATATATATATAGTGTTTTTTTAAATGATTACATATTATTTTTATTAAAATTTTTAATATAATTTTCATAAATGACTTAATTTTTTAATTTTAAACTTTACATAAATTGAATTATCTAGCAATCAACTTTAGAGTTTCTAAATTGCAAAAGTTATGTGAAACAAATAACAAAATAACAGCATAAGTTATATAGATTATCTTAGTTTTTCATTATCAATACATTTTAACAAAGTATTATGATTCAATAGTTTATATAAATATACTATGTATTAATACTTGTATATTGAGTAACTATAACTAGGAGTTTGTATTAATTGTATATTTTTATCTTAATTATTCATTATCTAGATATTTTAACAAAAGTATATGATTTAATAATTTTTATAGATATATCATATACTATGTATATTTAGTAATTATAACTTAGGAGTTTGTCTTAATTATATACTAGATTTGCACCTACGCGTTGCGCGAATTAAATATATAATATCTTATTTGATAACATTAAGATATAATTAACAAAGTTATATATCTTTCTATTTTCTAGCAATTTTCTTATATATTTATTTTTTATTCATAAATATTATATTTAATATATTATAATATAAAAAGAAATATATCCAACACAAAGTATATGAGATTTAATTTAAATATTATCATATAAAATAAATTATATTTATATTATTAAAAAATAGTAAATACAATTAATTTGTGAAATGTGATATTTAAATGAAAAAGTGATAAATATAACTTTGTTATATTGTTTATTATATTTCAATGTCATAATAGAATATATAATAAAAATCAAAATCAATTTATGTTTTTGATAGAATAATTAATAAGTCACTAATCTCCTTTAATGTATTATAATGATATCGATATCGATCTATATTTACACATGTTTTATGCACATATTAAATTTATAATGTCTTATTTTATAATTTTAAGATTTAACTAACAAAGTTATATGTCTTAATAATTTTAGCGATTCTTTTTAAATATATTTAATTCTTATTTATCAATATTACATTTAATAATTTATATTATACATAAAACTATATATGTATATAATAAAAATAAAAAGAAGTATGCCAAATACATGATCTATGAAATTTGATTTAAATATTAGCCCATAAAAAATACTACATTTATATTATTTAAAAAGTAGTAAATATAATGAATTTGAAATAATATTTTAAATACTAAGTGATAAATATAATTTTATTATATTATAATTATTTATTGTATATTTATATTATAATAAAATAAATAAAATAAGAATTAATATAAATTTTTTTATCGAGTTTTATTACTTTATTTTAATATATTTATAGATTAGTACTAATTAAGCAATAATCAATTAAATAAAAATATATTTAAAAGATAAAAAATTATAAAACCGTTTCCCGCCTTTTTTTGGTAACTATTTCTCTCCTTATATATATATACTAGTATTTCACCCGTGCGTTGCACGAAATTATTATATTAAATATTATTAAAAAATCATATTTTTTAAAGTTTTAAGAGATCACTAAATCTATTGAAATACTAAATTTATTCTAATATGTCGTGGTATCGTAATACAAAGAGTACAACTACATCGTAAATTAATTCATAATTTTTTTTCTTATTCTTCCAATTTTTTTGTCTTGATTTCAAAACGAATTTGAATAATACTTTGAATTCTATATTCTATTTTGTACTTTCTTTGAATCATTTTTATAAATTAACTTTAAATTCTATTTTTAAGTTTTTCCTCCTCTCAATAGTGCTCCTCATTTCTTGATCACTTTTATAAATTAGTTTTCACAATACTTTCTTGAAAGTCTGAATGAACAATTCTTTATTTTAGATAAGAAATCTTTTTTCTTTTGAAGGAATATTTTTTTGAACAATTTAGTTACATAAATTTAAATAATCTTAAATAGAAAGACTCGCAATGTAGTGAAAAAAGTGTCGAAATTCATTGCAGTTCAATCCATTTAATTTGATTTCAAGTTTGTGAAATCTTTTCTGAAATGTAAGAATGTTTATATGATGATTTTATTTCAAGTGGGCCTTGAAATTTGGGTGAATTGCAACTACAGAAGAAATAATCATGATTTTCTATATATTCAAACAAAAATTGTGAAATAAAAGAAATACAGAGAATATAAAGATTTTTGAACAGTTTAGTTACATAAATTAATGCAATCTTAGAGACAAAGACTCCCATAAAAAAATGTAGAAATTACTTATCTTTTTGCTTAAACGTAAGAATGCTTCCATGATGATTTCATTTCAGATGGGACTTGAAAATTGGATGAATTGGATTCACAAATTATTTATCATCATGCGTCTATGTAGATTCAAAGAAAAATATTGAAATAAAAGAAAATATAGAAAATATAAACATTGTAGAATAAAATGAGATGTGCTTGTCGAACTTTTGTTATTTTTGGGCATATAAATTAAGTTCGCACGGTTTACCCATGTTTGTGGTGACTTGCATATCAAGCGTTAGATACGATAAATGATATAAATTTTCAACCTAATGTACCAACGCTTTATATTTTTAACATAAATTAATAAATCATAATCTAAATAAAATAAAAAATAAAATTGGTGTACTCATGCTTTATATTTTTAATATATAGATAATACTATTTTTAAGTAACATAAAAAGTCAAACTGATATACTCACATTTTATACATTTTAGCATAAAGTAAAAATACTAAATAAAATAAAATAGAAAAAATCGAACTGATGTACCCACATTTTAAAAGTTAACTTATGTCTATTTATTTACTAATTTAAATTAAAATTATAAAATAACATGTGATATTTGGCTATAATTATATATATAAACTTCTATAATTATATATATAATTACATTAATGAGTTGCTTATTGTTCGTTATACTACATATTATACATGATTCAATATAAAAAATAATTAATTTGTACCAAATTTACAAAAAATAATATATAAGTTATAAAAGATTATATAAATTATATTTATAAATAACAAATTTATTAATGTTATATTAATCTATCTTGTTAATTTATTAAAATTATTATTACTATCTTATGATTTTTGAAACATATAAATTTAAAATAATTTTATTTATAATCATCATTTAAGTTTGCATGTTATTGTATAAATTTAATTATAGCTTGATAACTGAGTTTATATAAATTATTAAAATATTGGTAATATATATATATATATATATAGGGAAGAGATCAAATGCTAAAAAGTAAAAAGATGTTAAATAGGAATAAATCTTAGACCATTGATTTGGATGGATGAATGGTCAAGATTGAATTTTTTAGATTGGAAGTTATTTATTTTGATGTGGGTGGTTATGAAATTCAATGATGCATAATATAATAACTAAACAAGCATAAAACACTAACTAATCAAGCATCATTATCATTTTAGCACAAACAACATTTTAGCATATGATCCACTCCCTATATATATATATATATATATATATATAGGGGAGTG
>JAPKLW010002658.1:28154-40287 GCA_026898455.1 Plectranthus barbatus | reverse complement strand
ATATATATATAGGGGAGTGATCTAGGCTGAACAAGTGTCTGTGAATGAACAGAGAACTAAATCTGGCCATCCATTTTTTACATCTACGTTCCAGATTAAATCTTTCTGTCTATCATTAAATAGGCTAGTTTTTGTCATTTAAAGGGCATAAACGGAAAAAAAAAAAAAACCGCACAATTAAAAACTGAAAGTCGAAATTTATGGGGACAGTTACCAATTAGGATCAACTCACGATCTAGACAAATTTAATTGAATATTTAGCATATTTGTTGGTTGTCATTAATGATTTTTTCCATTATTATCAAATAAATTGGAAAGAGAAAATGCACCACGATTTATTCCATAATCTTAAGTTAATCGTTATCATTGTTTATTGCTTTGTGTGTCATTGTTTATGACTTTGTGTGTCATTATAAGGTTATTCTCTCAACTTCCAGTAATATATTATCATTAAATGTATAAACAATTTAAATTATTCGTTAAACAGGGATTCGAAGAATGATACATTTATTAATAAATAATGACACTCACATAAAATAAAAATGACAATCGCATATGACACAAAAATAATAAAATCTAGACGTGAAGGCGATCCACCAAGTGTCAGCCGGATTCGAAGAATGATACATATATTCATAAAAAATGACATTCACATAAAATAAAAATGACAATCGCATATGACAGAAAAAAAAAAAATCTAGACGTGAAGGCGATCCACCAAGTGTCAGTTGGATTCAAAGAATGATACATTTATTCATAAATAATGACACTCACATAAAATAAAAATGATAATCGCATATGACAGAAAATAAAATAAAATCTTTGACAGTTCACGTCCGACTTCTTCGATGGTTGAGATTCTCACTCGACGGCGTTCCCTCTACCTGAGCGATGTCGGTGCCGGCGACTGAATAAGTGGGAGAATGGTGGCCGTCCGGTTTCAGACCGGCGACGGGGAGTGTGTCCAAGCGCAGATCTGCGCGTTCCTGGCCTAGCGGTGTTTTGCGCGATTGACGAAGGGTGGCGGGCTCGACTGACTCGCCGTGCAGCGATACAGCCGGCGTGTTCGCCGGCATTTGCGACGACGTCGGTGAGGGAGAGCCATGGCTGGTGGCCGGACGATGGTGAGGGAGAGGGCTGGTGGCCGGACGATGGTGAGGGAGAGGGTGGACGATCATGAGGGAGAGGGTGGACGATCGTGAAGGAGAGGGTGAATTAACAAATTAATTGAACCCTAAAAGAAGCTAAATAAATTAAATCCCAAAAAATTAGGTAACTACCATAATTATCAAATCTACTATAAAATATAATAATATTTACTACCTAATAATAATAACCGACCATAATAATAAAATACATACAGTACCTATAATACCCTTTAATGATATTAAAAAAGAAATTTCATTTGACACATGTCATCATATCAACCGCTGGATTATTTAAATCTATGGTTAATATTTAGTTCATTGTTCATTCACAGTACTTAGTTCGGAAATGAACACAACTCTATATATATATATATATATATATATATATATATATATATATATATATATATATTGTTGAAAATTAATGGAGATAATTGCCTTTTATTATGGATTACAGAAATTGGAAATAAGACCGACTATATTTATTGTACAAAATTGATTATTATGATTAGTATTAATTAATAATTATTTAATTAATAGTAATGTATTTAAATAAAATAAAATAGTAATTTTATTTGATGGAATAATTGTTCCCATCTTTTTGTTTTAAAATAATTGAAGAGATAATTTTTGTGTAAAAAAAGTATAAATTTATATGTTGAGGATGAGATTTGAACACAAAACCTCTCGAATAGATAGAAACTTAAAATGAGCACTATAGACCAACTCTACTACTTAGATATCTTTAACAAATTTAGCTTAAAAATATACATATACTTTTTTCTATAATTTTGGCGGAAACAGTTTTTTCTAGACTTCTTTGCTTTAGTATATATATAGATTTCTATCTTAGTTTTTCATTATGTGTACATATTTAAAAAAAGTATAAAGATTTTATATAAGTTATATTGAATAGTTATAAGTTAAGAATTCGTTTTAATTATATAATTTTATCTTACTTTTCCATTATATATATTTTAACAAAAGTATTATGATTTAATTGTTTGTATAGACTTATTATACATTAATATTTGTGTTGAGTAAATATAACTTATTAGTATATTTTAATTATATATTTTTATCTTAACTTTTCATTATGTTTATATTTTTAGAAATATATTAAATTTAAAAGTTTATATAGATATATATAATAAAATAGTATAAAATATATATAAATATCAATTTTCAATAAAAAGAATTTGAGCTTATTAACGAGCCTACTCATATTCTCTTAAACGAGTATGCACTCGAGCTTATTAACGAACCAGCTCGCGAGCCTGTAAACGAGCTTGCTCGTGAACATGTTCGAGCTCGAGCTCGATAAAACTCGGTTCGAGCTTGGACTTGAATATGTTCGTGAGCTTGGCGAACCGAACACATTCGAGCTCGAGCTCGGCTCGATAACATTATCGAGCTAGACTCGTTTAGTAAATGATCGAACTTTGATCGAGCTTTTTTCGAGTCAATATCTAAGTAGCTCGGCTCATTTACACCCCTATAAACTCGTATTCTTTATATGATAGGTCAGTCTATACATCAATTAATTTTTACTTTGTCTACATGTCTTTGAAAATGATGGGAATTATAACATAATATATTGGTAATTTAAACATCTTAATATAACCGCTTTAAAATTTGAGATTGAACCTATTTCATTAAATAAACTGTTAAAGAAGGGTTGTCAAACTAGAACTAGAATAATAATTTAATTAGGGTGATTCTAAATGGAGCTATATTTTTGCTAAAAATAATCCTTTAAAAAATAAAAATTTAATTTATAATATACTATTATTATATTATCCCTACAACCCCAATTTAAAGTTTTAATCAACATAAATAAAACTTAAATGCCTCATCTCTTTATAGGTGAAATAAAAATCAAAACTCCCAAGATATTCAATTTATTGAGGTGCAACACTTTTTAGATCTAAAGATTCTCTCTCCTAGGTCAGATCCTATATTAAGAATTTATTTCTATAAGATAATGAACTATTAGTTACTATTAATTCTGAATCATTTTTTATTTTTATTTCATCTATAAAGAGATGAGGCATTTAAATTTTATTTATGTTGATTAAAACTTTAAATTGGGGTTGTAGGGATAATATAGTAATAGTATACTCCCTCTGTCCCATTAGATTAGTCCACTTTGGTTTCGGCACAGTAACCAATATTTTTGAGTGTTGTGGAATTAATATTTTATTGATGTGAGGAGATTTTTTTCCATTTTAGGAAAGTGGGACAGACGAAAATGGAAATATGGACTAATCTGGCGGGACAGAGGGAGTATTATAAATTAAATTTTTATTTTTTAAAGGGGTTATTTTTAGCAAAAATATGACTGCATTTAGGATCTCCCTAATTAAATTAGGGTAATTCTAATCATAGCCACATTTTTTCTCAATATAGCCTCTTTATTAAAAATAAATAAGATTATTATTATAATATTACTTTTTTGTCCTTATAACTTTTAACTTTCATTGTTATTCAAGTGAAACAATTCAAAAAAAACCTCAATAAGTCGATAACTAACAATCCCCTTAAATCATGAATCTTCTTCGATTATATGACCGAGAACGACGAAGATACAGAGGAATCAAAGTGCCTTATTTTTCAAGATGAAAAGCATTTACAATTTGACTTATGATATTTCTTTTTCTTTGAAGGAATTTTTTGTGCATGTGCAATTCTTCATTCAATCGAAAATTGGTGATGGCCGATGATGAGTGTAATTATACTTTCATAACTCCTGTATTGATGAATTATGCAGCGCAAGAGACGCAGATCAGAGAAAAAATCTCATCAGATTCTATAAAATCTCAAATGTAGAATTTCTATGGAAGAAAATTGCACAACTCAATCAAAACAACAGATCGAAACGTAAATTGTTCATAGCTTTTCTCTTTTGCTGTTTTGCTTCATCGGAACCTATTGTACAGAAAATTAGAGGAAGATTCACATAAAAATGGAGAATAAAACTTAACTCACAAGCTATTGAATCCGAAACTGTAAATTAAAAAGAAAGGTTTGAATTTAAATGATTTCCAAATAAAATATTGAATGAGGCTATACATTCTTGAATTTCTTCTCATTTTTAATTTGGGCTATAAGGGTAGAACGGTAATATAAAATAATAAATTTATTTAATTATAAATTGGAGCTATATTGAAAAATTTTGTGGCTATATTTAAAATTACTCTTAAATTATTATTCTAGTTCTAGTTTGACAACCCTTCTTTAACAGTTTATTTAATGAAATAGGTTTAATCTCAAAATTTAAAGCGGTTATATTAAGTTCAATAAGCGGAGATGTTTAAATTACCAATATATTATGTTATAATTTCCATCATTTTCAAAGACATGTAGACAAAATAAAAATTAATGTGTTATAATTTGTAACTTTTGAGAAATTATGTGGAGATTATACAGAGCGGATGATATTGATGAGATTTTTAATAATTATTTGACTTCAATAAATAGATCATTAGCCATTGGAGAGCTAGTACTTTGTTTATCGACATGTCTTGTATGATTAATCAAACTAACTATATAATTCTTTGGTATGAATTTTATGCAATTTTTGTAACGCCCCCATTTAGTTTTCCCAACTACGAGGCACGTTACAGTCGTGGATTATCGATTTCAAACATTTTTAAATAAATAGCGGAAGATTAAACAGTTTAAAATCACACTTTTATACATTTAAAAAAATATTTAAACAAGTAAACAATTTAAACTTGGTTTTCTTCAAAAGATTTAATCACGGGAAGGAAAGTAATTCAGAGAGTGGTGCAACGGTGTGTGTAGCGTGATGGTGATATGCATATGAAGATGCATATCACAGGATCTTCAAAAATCTGCACCAAATCCAGCTCCGCCTTTACACCACCACTTCTCCATCCTCGCTGATCAACCTGCGCGTTTTAGAAATAACACGAGGGGCTGAGTACAAATGTACCCAATGGAAACATGCCCGAAAAATACAGTTTAAGTATGAATGCTACGCAACACACACAGATAAGCACGGGGTTTTGTTGAAAGAAACCGCGTTATCCAAAATATTTTCATTTGCCGGCTAACTAACATGTTAACATAGCTGTTTTTACGTCGTGTAACTGGAAGCTGGCCCACTTCCAAGTTACGATGAACAGCTGGGAATGGACGAACCACTCTACCCACTGTCACCAAATTTGTGCACAAGGTCTCAGTATCACACAGCTTTAAGACACGATCGATTTAGTTTTATAAAACTCATTATAAGGTTTGCTAACCTTAGATATTAGGTTTGCTAACCTTTTATATCACATTTCATCGTAAGATTTGCTAACCTTAGATGTTAGGTTTGCTAACCTTTATCATCATGGATTAATAAGATTAGCTCAAGCACCTTATAGGGCTTGGTTCTCATCTCTTAATCAATCTCTGTGTTGATAGGAATCAATCAGAGGAACAGATATGCAACACAAAACATTTTATGCATAGCAAACGTTTAAAACAAAATATTTTACACATGCTTTTAGAAAACAAAACGCATTTTGGTTTTATACTGAAAATAGTTCCCACCTGATGTTAAGCTAGATGCTTTCCTCGTTTAATTGAGCAATTCGAGCTGGGTCACCTTATCCTCTACCTTCAAAATAATGACAATATATCTCTAATTATGATGGATAAACTAGGACAGACATCTAACTTAACAATTCCAACCAATTACTTCACACGGTCCAATCTTAATTTCGAATTCAAATCCTAACACTTAAACATGTTTCAAATCTTACTTCAATCGATTCAACCAACTGTCGACATTTGATTTCTCAAGTCATTACTAAAACATGCTCATTTTGTGTTCATAAAATCATGAGACAAACTTTTAAATTGAAAATAACTCGGAACGAATCAAGACCAAACAAGAAAAATCATTTTTCCCAATTTTCGCCCCTGTATCGACCCATAATGCATATCATATCGACCTATGCTTGGTCGATTCACTGAGGTGTGTCGGTCGATATACACCCTGTTGACCGACACACTTCATCTTCTCCAACCTGTCGGCGAACATGAACCTGTAACTCACGTTCCCATCCATTCCAAACACAACCAACAACCAAAAAACCTTCCAAAAAGTTTCTATAACATCTAAGAACACGATTCATGCTTTGAAATAAAGAAAAACCACACCAAATGAAGAATTTGATCGAAGCTCACCAACCTTCTTCTTCACCGACGAACGGCCGTATTTCTCGACCAAAACCACCGTACAAATGTCCTATAGACTCCCTACAAGACAAGGATCAATAATCCTTTGATTAAAAACCGATTCAACAAGATTTGAACAAGTTTCCAAAATAAAAACCGTAACGGTCCGAAACCGACGGGGTACCTTTCAAGGCTCGTAACTCTCTCGATATGGCTCCAAATGAGTCGTGCTTTAGCTTCACGTAAACCTGGAAGAACAAGGAACAAATAGGTAGTGATGGTTTCTCCGGTGGTGGCTCGTGGTGGCCGGAAAAGGGGCAGTTTCAGGGCGTGGTCGCTGCGGCGGAACGGGGGTTTTCTCCTATTATTTTTCTGCTGCTCTTTCGCTCGCGTCTGCTTCTCTCTCTCCCTTCTACTGCGAAAAAGATGAAGAATACAGACGATACTTAAAGCACCTCACACTTGTTTGGATCCCAGAAAACAAAACGCACCTCCTAACCACTCCCTCTCCCCTCTTCTCTGCTTCTCTGGAACAAAACAACAATGAAAGGAATGGCAGACTTGTCTGATTCCTTTCTTCCCAACACCATCTTCCACCGCCTCTTCCACCGTCCTACCACCCCCTATCACCGCCCTCTTCTGTCATCACCTCCCTATCCTTCCAATACAACCACACGATGCACACACACTTCACATGGATGTAGCAGCAGCTAGTCACTTTCCTTCATGAAGAAGGAACAAAAATAATACTCCCTCCGTCCCGGGTCTCTTGAGACGTTTGACCCGGCACGGAGGTTAAGAAAAAATGATTAGAGAAAATAGTGGGGTTAGATTAGTAGGTTAATGATTAGGAGAGATAGTGGGGTATGAGAGATAGTGGGGTATGAGTAGAGTAGGTTTAGTGGATAATTAATTAATAAAAATTTTTCAAAAAAGGAAACGTTGCAAGTGTTCTGGACGGACCAAAAAGGAAAATGTTGCGACTGTCCTGGGACGGAGGGAGTAATAAAAAAAATCTTTCCCCTTTTCAATTTGAGTACAATTTCCTCCCATAACTCATCTTAGCGAGTTTGAAAAATTCGATAAATTATATGGAAATGCTCCTCTCGATGAGCTCGTCTTGCCCGTAAAATTTCATAATTTTTGGAAACAAAAATTATTCCATTTTCTATTTAATTCAACATTTAATTAAAAATTATTCGGACATCGGAAAAATATTCCGACAATTTCATATGCTTCCATATAATATTTTCAAGCATTCTCTAGCTCGGTTTTAGAATCGGACTCCCCGAGTGCAAGATGTGAATTAAATCACATTTATTAATATTTCGATTTATTTCTCTATGCACTCGTCCATCATTTATAAAATTGTGACTTTACGGTCACTCTCGTTTTCTCAAAACAATTCCAATGATATAAAGATATCAAAATTTGGATTCTTATATCTCAACGGGCAATTAATTATTTCTCGAAAATGAATAAATAAAATATTCGCAGAATTTAATAATCCTTTATTATTCAAGCTTTATTTTGCTTAATTAAAATAAGGGATATTACAATTTTGGTGATTTGTTAAAAATCATCGAATCCTAAATTATTGTATAGAGTTGATTGAGATAAAATTGATCGTATAACTATTAATATGTTCATAGTTTAAAATTGAAGAGATTCGAAGAATCACACAAAAAGATCAATTATGTTCATCCATATTTTTGGTCACTCAACTGATCGTTTATGAGAAAATGGATATAATTATCGGTGTGGAGAGAACTTGCTAGTTGAGAAGAGTATCAGCTGACAATTCAAGAGGAACAGAAAGCTGAATGCAGAAAGAGCGTAAAAGTCAAGCTCAATCGATTATTTGATCAACTGACCTTTCTGTCAAATTAATACTACATTCGTCCCGCTACAATATGTCCTTTTCATTTTGACACATTAATTTCGGAGCTAGTGTTTAATAGCTAATTGTAGTTAAACAAGTTAATTACCATTGCCAATTTTATTATTAATGTTGGAGTAGTCTCAATATAACTCGAGGAAGTAGTTCGAGTGGGTCGAGGAGACTAGTCCGGTAAAGTGGGTCGAGCCCGTGTAGGTCGAGGAACTCGTGCTGCAGTTCGAATTGGATAGATATGGAAAATATATTGTGTATATCTTATATTTTCCATATCTTGTTTCATTGTTGGACAAGATTTATCCTTATTGGTATTAGATTTGGATAGGAATAAATCTATTAGATAGATTTAGATTTAGATATATCTTACCATATCTAGATTTTATATTCCTTATGTGATTAGGAATATCTCCCTATAAATACCCTGCTCCCCACCAATTGTAATTTTGTCATACTTTGTATTTTCTTCACCATAATAATATCATCACCGAGGAGGCTTGAAGAGTGGACGTAGAGCTTACGCTCGAACCACTATAAATTATTGTGTTCTTTATTCTCTGTTAGTTATTTGTGCCTGCAATCGCTTCGATTCACTACAATTAACCACAATTAGCTACTAAACACTAGCTCCGAAATTAATGTGTCAAAATGAAAAGGGCCTATTGTAGCGGGACAAATGAAGTAGTTTTTTTAATACCGTTGATTCAAGGATAAAAGTGTGATTATAAATCTTGGTACCTCAGATCACCTGTAAAAGTATTGGGCACTTTTGTGCCTTCTCAATAGATGGAATTCAAATAAATTCTATATATATCTTATATAATTTTAGAGACCAAGATTACTATTTTTTATGGACTTTGTACTTCCGATGTGCAACAATCTCTCTCTCTTTTTTTCTCTCTCTCTCCTCAAGCTCTTAGAAGCTTTTATGAGCACCTAAGCTCGAGACCTCTGTGTCTTATTGTGCACGAGACCACCAGAGTCGCCTAACTGATTAGTCATTATAGGTTCACATAGATTACAAACTCGTAGGATTAGCGAGCAAATCAACATTCGTGAAGGAAACACAAACCTTCATATGTTGTAGTTGCAACCTGTGGAACCTCCCTTCTAGTAGGAGATCATACGATTCAACTTGTATTCAAGTATCGTGGGCAGCTGAAGATACCAAAAGAAAAACATAGCACGTAGAGTGTAGTAAAGCTCAGCTGATTGATGGACCCTGTAACCGGAGAGCAGTTAACGAAGCCCAACATGCGAAGTCAACACAAGTTTCCCGTTGGAGGAGAAGCAAGATGTGTAACTTATATTCAACACACCGTGGACAACTTGAGTTTAGTGATCACTTTTTTTTGGATAAAGAAGAGTGGACGTAGAACAGTTGGTATAAAATTTGCTTGGTCTTTTACTACTTTATGTTATATGTTTTTCAACTCATATATCCGAAATCCAACATTTAATTGTTGTTAGACTATAACTGAAAACTAACCCATAAATTTATTCAATTTTTCTTAACTATCAGCTAATTCTTGATGAGTCAACTAAAAATTGTAAACGAGCCCACAAAATTTTTTCACTTCCACATGCATATATTTACATTAATTTTTATGGGGACCCAACACGAATATAATGAAAAGAGTCACTCTCACTCGAAGAAATTCACAAATACTTAGAAACAAATTAAATAGTTCCAATCTATCACATGCTAATTACCACTATAAGAATCATATTAAACAATTTATGTTATTATTTTAAATTAACAACTTGCTAAATTTGCAACAGCACGATGCACAAATTAAGCACCTAATGTGATATCTTCATTTTTAATATCATATTATAATTAATGAAATTATATATTTTAGTATTCCTTTTTAAATAAATTTAGTTTATATTCATTAATATTATATTATATATTAACTTGTATTCATCAATATTATACTGAAATTTTAACATCAAATCTTAAAGTTAATTTTCTGGTAGCTACTACTCCTAAATAATTTCAAGTTGATTTTCTAATAATTACTACCAGGGGCGGATCTACATAGGGGCTAGGGCCCCCTAGCCCGAATTTTTTTTCGTTTTTGTAGTATCATGATCCGGTTTTTTATGGTATAGCCCCCCTTATATACAAGAAAAAATGGATGAAAATAAGGAAAAATATGATATAAAAAAATTGAAGTTAAGGTGAAGTCGGAAAAAAAAATTCCAGCCCCCCTGGGAAAAATTTTCTGGATCCGCCCCTGATTACTACTCATTAGAAAAATATCCCCTAAATAATATAAAAACTATATTACTGAACTCGGACCATTATATATTGCATTACTAATAATTAGGGGTGTAATCGAACCGAGTCGCGTCGAGTCGAGTAGTGTCGTGCTTAAGTTTGATTCGTTTAGTATCGAGTCGAGCTTCGAGCTTTATTATCGAATACTTTGATGTTCACGAACTTTATCGAGCTTTAATCCAGTCTACACAAACTTTCTAAATTTAGAATATATTTAAAATATTCATTATTATTTTAAAGGAAAAAGTTATTTATTCAAAAATTAATATCATATTCATACTCAAATTCTAGATTTTCTCATTACTAGAAAGATTTATTATTATTTTTACTCATAAATCATGAAAATATTATTTTTATAAAAGTAATTATTTTATATTTCTTTCTAATTTTAACTAACGAGCTTGCTCACAAGTTAACGAGTCGAATACTATTGTGCTCAAGTTTGGATCATTTAATAAACGAGCCTTATTAAACGAGCTCGAACGAGCTTTTATCGAGTCGAGATCCTAGTAGTTCACAAACAATTTGGTTTATTTACACTCCTAATTACTATCATTTCAGTTATTATTTCATAGTTGTGTATTTCAATCTAAATTAAGTAACAAAATATTAGTTGCTAATTATTATTTGACATTGCAGTAATTATAATATGTTTAGTTAATAGTTAACTTTTTGGGAAGGTCTTGGGTTAGGCAGGCCTAAACGATTTAGGCGGGTTTTATCCATTAACCCAAGATTTAGGCGGGTTTTATCCATTAACCCAAGCCCAAACCCATATAATATACCCTATTTGGGATGGGTGAACCCATTTGGGTAGGATAAAACCCGCCTAAACCGTTTAGGCCTGCCTAACGCAAGTTTTTGTTTTTTTGTTAATATACTTAATTTGTTAATGTTATATTAATTTATTAATATTATTATTAAATATTACTTGAAAATATAATTTTAAAATAATCTTGTTGGTAATATTACTATGTTATTATAAATTTGATTATAGGCTGATCTTAGTGAAAATTAAAATATTTTATTGCTATGCAATATAGAAATAGAAAACAAGATCACATATTTATAGGGAAAAAATGATTATAATGATCAGTATTAATAAATAACTATTAAATCGAATCAAAACATATTTAAATAAAATAAAATAATATTTTTTGAATAATAACTGTTCCCGTCCATTAATTTTGTAACCACTTTTTTTGTTTTAGATTATAACTAGTATTACACCCGTGCGTTGCACGGAATTATTATATTTTAAGTATTATTAAAAAAACTATAAAAATTTCAAACATTATTTTTTTATTTTAGTAAGACAATAATATTAATAAATTTATTTATATTAATACATTGATATTGCAGAATTATTACATAGGGTTGTTCATTATTTTGAAGTGAGTGCAAAAATTGATCAACATAATCATCCCATAATATGCAAGTTATTCTCATTACTCTAAAAAATAAGTAAATAATATTATTAGTTTTATCAAAGAACATTAATAACTATTATGTTTATTTAAATTAAATTAGATTTAAATTTATTCAATGTCTTGCAATATAAGATCTATTAATCTTTTTTGCATGCTAATGTTGGTGTTTATAACTTGAGCCACT
>JAPKLW010002658.1:0-18154 GCA_026898455.1 Plectranthus barbatus | reverse complement strand
ATCGAGATCTCGATTTCAGGCGAGATCTCGATTTCTGCAACTGTTCGTCTTCTTCGACCCACACGCCCAGTTTCGAAAATTTAATCATAAAATCGACAATGTATGCATGAAATCGACCGAATTAAAGCATGTAATCAAATAAAATCAACTAAAAAATATATTCCAACACATATAATCAACTAAAATCACACTACAATGGAAGTTTAAAATTAAAAAAAACAAGAAAAAAATCGTTCGAATGGGGGAGAATGATACCTGGTTTTGTTCGCCAGACATCGTGTAGACGAGATGTAGCTTTTTTTGGGGTTGGGCGTGCAAAATCCGGTGGTTTGGAGCTTCAAATCGGAAACAATGGAGGAAGAATGGGGCGGTGCTTGTTCGCCGTTTTCGTTCGAAAGAGAGAGAGAGAGAGAAAGTGGGGTAGGTGGTGGGGTTGGTGGTGGGGTAAATGCAGAATAAAGCAAAAAAACATTAATGTTTATCAATTTCAAAGTTTAAATTCTCTCTCCAATCATTAGAAAGTGGCTAAAAAACATACATTTTTATCCTTGTGGCTATATAACATATTGACTTATCAAAAGTGGCTATATAAATTTTGCTCTCTTTTATTAATCTCACTTATATTAGTGTTATGTTTCATTTCTAAATTTCATTTTTTAAAATGATAGATTCTTTATATTTAATAATTAAATATTAATTTTATTGTACTTACAAATAATAATTTATTATTTTAATTTAAAATTAATTGGCAAAAACTTGCGTTAGGCAGACCTAAACGATTTAGGCGGGTTTTATCCTACCCAAATGGGTTCACCCATCCCAAATAGGGTATATTATATGGGTTTGGGCTTGAGTTAATGGATAAAACCCGCCTAAAGCTTGGGTTAATGGATAAAACCCGCCTAAAACGTTTAGGCCTGCCTAACCCAAGACCTTCCCAAATTAATTTGAGACTAATAAATTGAAATGGTGAGGACTAACAAGTAACAACACAAACAAATTTCTCAAAAAGAATATATAAATCTAAGAGCGGAATCATCCACAAAAAGCAAGCGCCACGTGTACGGGCAGATTTTGCCGCGATTGGCTAGGCACGCAATGTTAGGTCAATATTAGGTGGCATCCTCACGCATCAGTAGATTATCTTTGCAGCTGTATCCCTCTCTCTTTTCAAACCCTAGAAATTTATCTCCGAAGCGAAAAGAAAATTTTCTCTCTCTAGAATTCTCAATGGAGATGGAACGCGTGACTGAGCTGACGATGGATCGCCGACCGAGGAAGAGGCCTCGATTGGGCTGGGATGTTCTTCCTCAAGCCCCTCAGGTAAATTCACCCAGATCTGTGATTTCGTTTTTTTTTTTTTTTGGGTTTCTTGTTTGTTTTTTTGTAGATCTGATGGAAAAATGTGTTTTTTAATGGGATCAGGTATGGATGAGGTTTTTATCTTTACGTCTTGGTTCTTGGTTATAAATTATTGTAGATCTGACTATTCTCTAATCATTTGCCCTCGGTTTTTGTGGGTTTTAATGATTCTGTGTTTTCTGTGATTTGGTGCTTCTCTAATATTGAATTAGATACTCTTCTTTTATGTATGTTGCGCGTATTAGCAACGTAAATACTTCCGACTTCTTGAAATTTGTATTAAATCTGATGTTTGATGAAGTTCTTTATGTTCATAGATGTTGTTCAATACTTTTTTATTTTTAGATACGTATTATTTTGAAATATATTTTCTTTTAATTCCTGGTTTGAGATTCACGGAAAAGTGTGTTGGTATCGTACCTTGTGGTATCGAGGAGGTAAACTTAGTGATTTTTTACAATGAGGAATATGTGAATGGATGGCTGTGTGTAGGCTCAGCTAGGATTCTTTTCTGGACAAGAGATTGGAAACGTGACAAGCTATGCACCATCAAGAACCCTCTGGGACCAAACTAGTTCTCTGTTTGTTAAGGGCTTGGCTCGAAATGGTTCTCCCCCATGGCGAGAGGATGACAAAGATGGGCATTATATGTTTGAGATCGGAGATAATTTAACTAATCGCTGTAACTACCTTCTCTATCATGGGAGCATATTATTTTTGTCATTGATTTTGTTGCTTTATGAAAGATGAATTGATGTTGCATCTTTTATCAATGGAATTATCGCACTTTAGTGTGTTTATTACTTCTTTTTTTTTTTTTTTAGTGTGATGAAACTTCTTCAATTTAGAAATAAGTTTTGAGTATAGCATGATTGATTCATTAAGACTGAAAGACAGATTTTGATGAATCAATGTTAAAGTGTTATGTCATTTTTCTAGAAGATGCAAGTATATGAATAGCAGTATGACCATGTACTGATGATGTTTTGCATGTTTCTCTATGCAGATAAGATTCACAGCAAAATGGGTGAAGGTATGCTATTTCTTTGTGTATATTGAATTTTGATTTCGTCATGGTGCTTTATATGTCTTTATTGATTGAAAATCTTTTGTATAGGCACCTTTGGCCAGGTTTTAGAGTGCTGGGATAAGGAAAAAAAGGAAATGGTAGCCATTAAAATTGTTCGTGGAATTAAGAAGTATCGTGAAGCTGCAATGATTGAGATAGAGGTGCTCCAACAACTTGGTAGACATGACAAAGGTGGCAGCCGGTGAGTTTTAATTTCTCCTTATGACAATGCTGCTACACTTTTGGGCTCTTGTAAATGATTGCAGAGGTTGAACAAGTTTATTCCTTGCAGTTGTGTTCAAATACGGAACTGGTTTGACTATCGTAACCATATCTGTATTGTAAGTATATAAATTGATTTGGTGGATTGATTTCCCCAACCTAACAAATATTGTGGGGGTTAAAGTTGTCCATGGACTTAAATGGTGTTAACAGGTCTTTGAGAAGCTTGGACCAAGCTTATACGATTTCCTACGCAAAAACAATTATCGCTCATTTCCCATTGATCTTGTCCGTGAGATTGGAAGACAACTGTTGGAATGTGTAGCATGTGTGTAAATAGTTTCTCCCCGTTCATTATAATGTTTTTTATAAGAGATTTTATGTGTAGGATATTAGTAACACTGCATGGTGAATTCACTCTTCACTTCAGCATTAGTTCTGATTGCTTTTACTAGACATATTAGATATCTGCTTTTCTTAATTGGTATTGTCGTTGATTTTGTTTACCACCTCAGTTATGCATGATTTGCACCTCATCCATACGGACTTGAAGCCTGAAAATATTCTTCTAGTATCACCGGATTACATAAAGGTTCCTGATTACAAGGTAGCTTGTGTGGTTCCATTGCGAATGATTGCATAAATGGATTAGTTTTGATATCATGTTGGGGTTCTATATTGCAGTAAGTTTGTTTCTCAGTGTTTTTAATTCTGTGATCAGGGATTGTCAAGGTCGCCCAAGGATAGTTCATATTACAAGAGGATTCCAAAGTCTAGTGCTATCAAAGTAATTGATTTTGGTAGCACGACTTACGACAGGCAGGACCAGTCATACATTGTTTCTACTAGACATTACCGAGCTCCTGAGGTTATCTTAGGTATTGGATTGTATATCAACATGCATGTATTTAAAATTCCTCCTCTAGTGTTTTGCCTAGAATAAATGTGATCCTTTCTGTTTGGTTGTTTAGGACTTGGTTGGAGCTATCCTTGTGATATATGGAGTGTTGGATGTATCCTGGTGGAGCTCTGCTCGGTATGCTAGCTTAGTTGTGCCCCACTTGTATACGTGGGTAATATTTTGATGTTAATTATCAACAATTACCGTTAACTGTCAGGGTGAAGCATTATTCCAAACCCATGAAAATTTGGAGCACCTTGCAATGATGGAAAGAGTCCTTGGACCGCTACCCCAGCATATGTTAAAGAAATTGGAGTAAGTTGCGGCTTTTTGTTTCTTTGTGTTTGTAAAATGAATGTCAAAGCAATCGCTGAACTCTTATATGATGCACCACTGTCTTGTAGCCGACATGCTGAGAAGTATGTTAGAAGGGGTAGGTTAGATTGGCCGGAGGGAGCAACATCCAGAGATAGCATCAAAGCTGTATTGAAGCTGCCGAGGCTCCAGAATTTGATAATGCAACATGTAGACCACTCGGCAGGAGATCTTATTCATCTGTTACAAGGACTTTTGAAATATGACCCGTCAGATAGATTGTCAGCTCAGGAAGCCCTGCGACACCCTTTCTTCACAAGGGAGAATCTGAGGAGATACTGAAACTCTTGGATGACAGCCACAGGGGAGAGCTGGAGCTGATTGACGTGTGTGCCATGGCTAAGCAATGCTGTTTCTGTAAGGTGGTGCACTTGTGAGGGCAAAGATGTCCACATAGCTGAAATTGTACATAGATCCATATCCTGTGGGCGGGTGCCAGAGGCCTTGAATCTTCTCCCCATCTGTATTAAGGCTTTGGGAAGCTCTGCTAATTCTTGAATTTATACACTATACTATAGTGAACGTCACGATTAACCAACCATTTCTGAATTTAGTGCCCGCCCTGCTTGCTTGTATGTTTTATAATCTAATGATACCTAGGTTTTTGAATCCATGGATTCAAATTTTCCACTCTAATATATTTTTCATATTTATATGATAATACATTGGACTCGCCCTTGTTTTCGTGATTAACATTATTTTTATTTAATTTTTGTGCCCCCAAGTAAATTACATTTTACAAGTGTCTCAACATTTTTTATAGAATATAAATGTGAATCAATTGTAACGATTGGGACGAAACGCAGCCTACATCTATTGTCTCTACTTTAAACATATGATCATGTATATATATATTAAAAATGATAAAAGGGAACAAACTTGTATAACATTTAGCAACTATGAGGTTTGTTATCCATATATCTAGAATATAGGATAAAATGTTGATTTGACAACCTTTTGTCTGAAGCGGTAATCGAACAAATTTATGACTGCCCGTATAGTTACGATTAATTTAATATTTTACAAAAGAATATTTAAAATTATAATAATCATATATCACTCATTTTAGATAAATCAGGCAGCTGATAGTTGATAAATCTAAGGGAGGGAGAGAATCAATATTTGGTAACCGTCCACAGCACGCGGCTTATATCGAGGGAACAACGTCGTGCGATGCCTTCACATATATACATACAACGCATTTAGAGAGAGATTGGAGATACATTTACATACATACATATATATTTTATATATTCATTCCAACGACGCAGCCACCTTGTATGCATTGTTCCCGGCGCCCCCTCTCTTCAATCTCAGCAACCTCAGCTTTGGTTTCTGGAGAAGGGTGCGTTATTTTCTGTCGCTCATCGTCTCTCCTTTTTCTCCTCCTTGATCTCATTCGTTTTATTTTATTTTTTGGGGCAATGCTGTTTGAATTTCACGTTGTTTATAGTGTTCGTGCCAAATTTAAGGAATTGTATTTTATTATGTTATGCCGTTAATCATATCTCAATATCGTTCATTCTTGTTTTATTTGCTAGCAATTTGATTTGAATAGTTGAAATTGATCTTATTATGGGTACGTGGATAATCATTGTTTGTTTTTCCTGAAATTTATTATTTCAGAGTTTATTCTGAATTCTTGTGTTATGCAAAAACAAAGAGAAGGGATAACAAGCTGTTGAGTTTGTTACTGTTGAATACAAGCGTAATCCCTGAGTTTAGATATCTATATCAGCCATTTTTCTATTGAAGCTTATCATTTTCGTTTCTTCGATTTTTGCCTCATTTTTATATAGAATGTGATAACTTATTTGATCCGGTAACAGAAACTCTCATTTTGATGAACAAATGGCAAACTGAGTTAGATATAGCAATGCTACTCTTTCGGTTCTCCATAAATGCTCCTTGCCACTTTTTTCTTTCTATTTTCTTGCACTAGGGAGCACGACCATGTTCTTTATATATTCGAGATTCTATGTTAATGAGAATACTTCTAAAATGATCAATTTGTTGGTTGTAATTTGGCTTTTGCTTTCTAGCAAGTAGGCTTTGAATAGGAACATATTCACCATTACAATACTCGAAGTTTGAAATCGTACCCCCTCATTTGAGATCTGGGCAAATGAACACATAATCATTCATCCATCTGTATCTATACTCTGTTAACACTTCTTCCATGTTGCAAGTTATGGAAGTAGAGTTCTGTCAATAAATCTCGAGTTAGTATTAACTAAAGACTATTATCATTTAGCAGGGCTCTCCTTTTGCTGCTCAATGGGGTATGAAGATGGATTCGCTAGTGCACAAGGAAAGCAGCCTCTGGCTTCCTTCGGGGTGATATCAGATGTTCAGTATGCTGATATCCCCGATGGCAGCTCGTTTCTTGGTGTTCCTCGCTATTACAGGAACAGCCTGCTTGTATTAAAAAGAGCAGTAGAAAGATGGAATGAGGACAAAGTGGATTTTGTGATCAATTTTGGGGACATTGTTGATGGATTCTGCCCCAAAGATCAATCTATAGCTGCTGTCAAGAATATTGTCAATGAATTTAGCCTTTTCAATGGCCCTGTTTATCACATGATCGGTAACCACTGTCTTTACAATCTCCCTCGTGAGAGATTGCTTCCTATGTTAAACATCCCTAGTCGTGATCTCCATGCCTATTATGATTTCTCCCCGGTTCCAGAATACAGATTTGTAGTTCTTGATGGTTATGATATCAGTGCCATTGGCTGGCCTAAGGATCATCCAAAAACAGCCAAGGCTGTTGATTTTCTGTGGGAGAGAAATCCAAATTCAGACAAGAACAGTCCGAATGGACTTCTGGGACGGGACAGGAGGTTCCTCATGTTTAACGGAGCAGTAGGGAAAGAGCAGATGGAATGGTTGGATGGAGTACTTCAAGATGCCAAGAGCTCGAACCAGAAGGTAGTCATATGCTGCCATCTACCTCTAGATCCCCAGGCTTCGTCTAATGAGGCATTGCTGTGGAACTACAATGAAGTGATGGACTTGATACACCGGTATGATTGTGTGAAGGTTTGCCTTGCTGGTCATGATCACAAAGGCGGGTATTCAGTTGACTCATGTGGGGTGCACCACCGGACTCTTGAAGCCGCGTTGGAGTGCCCTCCGGGGACCAATGCTTTCGGGCAAATTTATCTGTACCAGAATAGCTTGGTGCTCTCTGGTACAGACAGGTTAAAGAGTCAGGAAATGGCTTACTCAAGGTAGAGTCTACCGATGATACTTGTTGAGAAGTGAGTGATGATCCATGTGAATATGCATGACTCTTACCTTTACCCATACTGTAATTAGATTCTGAAATGTTGTCTTGGTCCCATCTTAAATCTGAACCTTTTTACTTCATTTTCACATTTAAACTGATGGAGATGTTAACTTCTTGTATTTGAGTGTTCATGGGTAATATTTTCGTTGAGTAATATTCATGAAATCTTACTAGCGATGAATTCCGCACCCTATGGCTTGGTTTATACTACTATAGTCTATGACCATAAAAAGCAAAGAGTGTCGCGATCTCGAAGCAGAGTAGTTAAACGTTTTGTCTTTAACTGATTGATGCATTGCATTCAACTTTATGCATCACCACATATGTTGTAATTGATTTCTCCAAGAGTCACCCACCCTCTAAACATTGATCACCAAATCACACCACCAGCACACTATATAGTAAAACTTAACTAAAAAGCAAATCTCATCACTTGGCCACCGAGGACTTCCTCTTCTCCATGAAGAAGAAGCCAAACAGGGAGAGGACCGAGAAAGCAGAGAAACAAACCGAAGCAATGTCGAGGGAGATGTGGCGGCCGGTGATGGCCTGAACCTGGAACAAATTGGTGGCCTTGGTAGAATCGGTGGTCTGGCCGTAGGCGACCTCTTCTTCGGCGGCGTTGAATGCGTAAGCCCTGATGAAATATGTTGCAGCTGGGACATCTCTGAGCACAGTCCAAGTGAAAGTGCTATTGGAAGCAGTGTAAGGCTTGGCAACAATCTTGTGCTGGCAGGTCTTGTCCTTTTTCAAGGAGTCGACCGTCTTCCTCCAGCCCCTGTCCTTCTGGCTGATGGGGGCATAGCACAGCTTCACTTTTACTGTTTTGTAGCTCGAGTCTGTCCCCACCGGGAAGCTCGTGTTGAGCATCCATGTCACCGTCATCTTGTCTTCTCCTGCTTTCAAAACTGCCACAAATTGCATTTAGGATCGGATTTCTCATTTATCACACTTGTTTCTTATATATATATATATAGAGAGAGAGAGAGAGAGAAAGAGGGAGAGAGATACCTTGGCCAGGTTGAGGCGAGGCAGTGACGACAAGAGTTCTCTGAAGAGAAGAAAAGGTAACCCCATTGCAAGCAACAATAAAACACGAAATGAAGATCGATGCAATGAGAAATTCTTGAATCGCCATTGCTTTCTTGCTTTTGTTTGTTTTTTTCCTCGACAAGTTAAAAGCTGATTTGGAGAAGAGTTGAAGATGATGACAAACACTAAACAGGTTTATATAGAGGAAAAATGGGTGATTTGTTCAAGGGTTGAAGTGGCCTAAAGGGATATTCAAGAGATAATATTTGCATTTGCTGGGACTGTCCCTGTGTCTCTCTCTATGTATACAATTTATATAATAAAGAATTTGACATCTAATTATTTGTTGAGAAGTTGACTTTAATGTGTAATAAACAATCTCAGAGATCATGCATTCAAATTATTCTAACACGAGTTATCCAGAATGCACAACATCAACATGAATCGAAAACCTTGATGTAGGATGAATAAAATTACAAAAAGAAATGAGAAATTAGGAAACAAAAAATGGGGTTAATTAGCTAGAGATCCAAAGCAACGGCCAAGTGAGAATCTGCGGCTCGATTGCATTTGGAAAAAAAATCCCAATATTTTGCAGTTTGACAAGTCGCCTGTATGGCTGCCGTCGTTTTTGAAATATAATATTTCAATCTAAAATTGCAACATTCATATACAACTGTTTTGTCTGTTCATATTCGTCAAAGCAAACCATCTCTCACACACCATCAATGAAAAAATTCAATAGGTCTCAACAATAATGAGTATGTGTTATTGTGAGTGTAAAAAAATATATGAAACAAGTTGCTATATTATAAGTGAAAGAAAGAAAGAATCAACTCTTTTCGATATAATATCTCAACTATGGAGGTGTGATCTAGATATTATAATCAAGCATACAAGTGCTAGTTGCTGTTCCATTCTTACAATAAGGGAACTGGATGCTTGCTATGCTCATGATTTTTAATCAAGTTATATAATTTTATTTAGTGCATATATTTCAATATACATAAATGACGTAAACTAATAAAATGAGACGGAGTAAGTATATTGGATAGTATTAAGCCTACCTGTTAGCTGAGCCTGCAAAAGTGACTAGCTCATTACTCCAAACATAATTTTATTTTATTTATAATTAATTGATTATAAATTCAAAATAAAAATAGCCATTTACTCTTCATTTAGATCCACTATCATTAGGGGTCTAATCGAACCAAGTCGATTTGAGTAGTGTCGTGCTCAAGTTTGATTCGTTTACTATCGAGTCAAGTTTCGAGCTTTTTTATCTAACATTTTGAAATTCACGAACTTTATCGAGCTTTAATCGAGCCTAAACGAACTTTCTAAATTTGGAATATATTTAAAATATTCCTCATTATTTTAAAAGAAAAAGTTATTTATTTGTAAATTAATACCATTTTCAGGCTAAAATTGTAAATTTCTCATTATTAAAAAGATTTATCATTATTGCTACTCTTAAATCGTGAAAATATTACTTTTCTAATATTAATTATTTTATATTTCTTACTATTTTTAGCTAACGAGCTTGCTCACGAGTCGAATACTATGATGCTCAAATTTAATTTATTTGATAAACGATCTCGAACAATCTTTTATCGAATCGAAATCTGAATAACTCACGAACAGTTTGACTCATTTACAGCCCTAACTATCATTTACGATTAACTGAATTGGGCTAAATACACTGTAGGTAATTTATTGTTATTGGATGATAATTAGAAATTGGGCTTGGACCATTTATTCAGCCCACTAACATCTTTAACCTACACGTCATCACAAATCCAATGTGTCCGCCGCCCTCAACGCCCTATATATCCAGCGCCTTCATCACGTTAGACAGACCCTCACGCCATTTTCGATTTCTCATCTTCTCAATCGTTGGAATGGGAGCGTTTGGTAAGACTATTCTGGTTGCATAAGACTTTTCCTTTCGGAATCTCTTTGCGCAGCTGCAGCAGTCTTACCAATTCCTCCCATCCCAACTGCTGAGATCCAAGCTTGGTTATTACGCTGATCCGAAGCTGCGTCACAAAATACCATGGAAACCGACCACTGTTTGGTTCTAACGATTTATCTCTTTCTTTTCTGCGGCAAAGTAATTGTTGCTTCGGCTCTGAAAGAAAATTTCTGTGTAGATTTATGATATTTTCAGCTTTCTATGTTGGATCTGTTGTTAATCTGTCGGATTTGTGTTGTTGGACCATTCAGTTGTAAACCATTAACCTCTCTTGCTTTCAGAAGTTCACCTTAGCAGTGGTGGGAAATGGCATACATCTAGGGTTTCATTGTAGAACCCTACTATGTAAAATGGGATCATGACTGAAATTTGACTGGCTGTGTTTTACATTTTATCCTGTTTTGAATCTAAGAAATATGCCAACACTCCGTTGATAAGACAATGATTTTGCTGTGATGAATTTGATGATGTGTAATTAGGCCTTAGAAATAACTTGTGGAGATAAGTTGGCTAAACCATTGAATTTTGAATATGCACATTTAACTGCTTCTCGATTCCTTCTCAAAAGATATCAATCGGCTGATCATGGATGTAAATCTCTTTCATGAGACAGCCTCTAGCTGCCCAACTCTCCGATTGTTAGAATTTGATTAGTTTCTTTATTTTTATCTTATAATAAGATATATTGATATAATTATAAATAAATGTTTAAAATAATTAATATAAATTCGTAAAAAATATTCTCTTAAAATAGTCCATTCCAACTCTTCTAATTTTTATTTTATTATTATTTAATATATTAATATTTTTAAATGTGTAATGTTTTTACTATAGTTATATATTTAAAATTATATATGAATATAATGTTACGCCCCTATTTAGCTTCCCCGTCTTATGAGAGCGCGACGGGTTAATTATCGAGGTTTCTTACTCAGGATAATAGAATGAATATATTTAAGCGGAAGTTAACATTAAAAGTTTATGCAAAAACAACATTGTTTAGTGGAGTTCAAAAGCAATATGATAGACATATACTAAACAAGGGAAAGTTTGGTTTTCAGAGGTTCGTTGCAGCGAAGAGTTGCGTAGTGGAAATATGTATATGAGGATATATATCTCAGGATCTAGCTCTTATTTGGACTGCTCTCACATTCCTGCTGCCTCTTCCACTGCTCCGAGCTTTAACCTACATAATTTAGAAATAACAAGCAGGGGCTGAGTACACCGTGTACCCAGTGAACACATCTCCAAAATAATACAAATATAAATTGTTATGCCATTTATTGATAAGACATGAGGTTTTACTTTAGAAATCCTTTCACGCTTATAAAACAATTTTACATATATCCTGCAGGATTAAACATTTAACGTGTGATCATAATCTGTTTTAATGTGTGACTTGGAAGCAGACCTACTTCCAAGACACAATGTACAGTTGGGAATGACATAATCCGCTCACCCACTGTCATCAAAGTGCACTGATCTTGGAATGCCCATTGAGATACGATCGACTTTACCCACCTTATCCCCCCAAGAGTGTCAATCCGCGGTTGATCCACTCAACAATTAATAGACTGGGCAACGGCCACCAGTAAGACATACCAGAGTTTTAGCTCTTGGTACTGCGGCGCAAGAGCAAAGACCTTCTTGGGCTCGCAATCAGTCAAAAGTTGCGCAAGGATTTTAAACCTTGGTGCATTTTACTGACGTCTTAAATCTCTCTGGCCAAGTTCTTCTGGCTTCAGAGGTACATATATGATTCACAAAAACCATTTTGGCATAACAACAATTTTAAAACAAAATCTTTTTCATTCATTTGATTTTTGAAAAGAAAACATTTTTTATGCTTTAGATTTTTATATAATAAAAGCCCACCTTATTTTCTTACGGATTTAGATTGCGCGGTGACTGCTCGAAAGCAAGACCTTGCCCAACGCGTATTCCTTAACACATTAATCACAAAGCAAGGATAAGACATATTCATGAACTACATATTCACAATAACCATAATAATTCACTTAATTCACATTTCAATAGAATCTATCCTACACTTACAACAACTACTCTTATAATGGTTCAATTTCAATAACCAACAATCCAGCTCATACCATGTCTAACTTGTTCTCAATTTAGGATCTCAACCCCTTTCTTAAATCATGATCCTCTATGATGCAATATTACTTTTCATGGTTCAAAATGATCACAAAAATCCCTTCTAGGTTGCAAGTTCCAACAACATAAATCAATTCAACATGCCAAACATAGTCATATAATTCAATCTCTGATTTTGATAATTTCATTCAAGCTTACTTATTAACCAATTCATTATCAACTACTTCAATCATACATTTTCATAATCACAATCAACAAGATATCAAGCAAGTTCTCCCTTCATTTCACATTCAAATCATGTTATTAACCCCTCATAATGTGCATGAAAAATACTAAGTTCTAGCTTGCGAAAAACGATCAAAAGCACGAGGGAAAACAACGGCTCGCGGGGAACTTGGCCCAGCCGCGGATGAACCCTGACCGCGCCGCCGTCCGCGACCTTGACCGCGCCCGGAAGGCTGCTGCGAGCAGCTCCGGCACGGTCCAGCCTCCGTCCCGCGTCCACGACCGCGCCGGCGACGGGGCTGCGGCCTCTTGCCGTTTTTCACTCAAATTTTCGATCACAACTCATCCACAATACATTCCCAGCCATCATTCAACATATATACAAGCTAAATATCAACAAAATCAAGTTGCATGCATGATCAACCCCTTGTAATGCATATAAAGATGATTATTTCCAAGGGAAGGGTTTCTACCTTCTTCCTCAAGTAGTTGATCCTTGAATTACCCAAATTCCTCAGCTATCACACGACCTCACACCTCTATCAAGCTCCTAGAAACAGTCACAAGCATAAAAACAAGAATCACTCCAAGATTTGGGGTCAATCTAACTTAAAAATCCACAAATCACACTACTCTGCCACAGTTTAAAGATATGACCCTAACTCAGTCAATTCTTACCCAAATTGAACAAATGAGTAGTCCTTGGTTATCTACTCTCGGAGATCTACAACTTCTCTTCTTACCGGAAAGCCAAATTCCGACGTATACTGGCCGGAAAAACCGCCGGAAATCTGCAACCCTGCTTTTCTCTCTCTCTTTGTGTAGAAATGGGAAGGGGAAATGATAATATTTCTCTTCTCTTGTTAATGAAGTGTTGTGGATGGGTTAGACTAGGTATGAAGAGTCACAACCTAGTTTTATGAGGGTAAACCAAGTGTCCCATAATTACACATATATATATTTATATAATTCCCAAGAATTTGAGTGGAATTACATACACTAGCCCTCTCATGTATACATGTATGTATATCCATTTATATCTTGAAACTTCAAGACATAATTCATCTCCCTCTTGTGCAATTAATCATATAATCTTGCACTTAATCCCTTGAGATCTTTATTATAATAACCAGTTTATTACATTCACCCCACCTTCAAAGAAATTTTGTCCCGAAATTTAGTAGGGTGGTCCGAACAACTCTGGATATCTATTTCTCATATTTTCCTCGAGTTCCCAGGTTGCTTCCTCATATTCATGATGATTCCATAAAACTTTAACCAACGGTATCTCTTTATTCCTCAATTTCTGGATCTTTCTATCTAGGATAACTTCAGGGTGTTCTTCATACTTCAAATCAGGATTAAGCTCTATCTCTTCTTGCTGAATCACATGTTTGGGATCATAAACATACTTTCTCAATTGTGATACATGAAACACATTATGGACACTACCCAAAGCTGGAGGTAAAGCTATGCGATAAGCTACAGGACCAACCTTTTCCAAAACTTCATAAGGTCCTACAAATCTTGGTTTAAGCTTACCTCTTGTCCCAAATCTCACAATTCCTTTAGAAGGTGAAACCTTCAAAAATACCTTTTCTCCCACTTCAAAGCTTAGCTCTGATCTTCTTATATCAGCGTAAGATTTCTATCTGCTTTGAGCTTCTTTCATTCTTTCTCGAACCTGGCGGACAATTTCCACCATCTCATTGACTGCTTCAGGTCCAAGTATTTTCCTTTCTCCTATTTCTTCCCAGTATAATGGAGATCTACACTTCCTACCATACAAGGCTTCGTATGGTGCCATTCTGATTGTTGCCTGATAACTGTTATTATAAGCAAACTCAATCAAAGGCAATATCGGTTCCCAATGACCTTTACTGTCCAACACAACGGTCCTCAGCATATCTTCTAATGTTTGAATGGTTCGCTCGGACTGTCCATCTGTCTGTGGATGGAATGCTGTACTGAATTTCAGACGTGTTCCTAACTCTTTCTGTAAACTCATCCAAAATCTGGATGTAAATTTTGAATCACGATCAGAAGTAATGGATACAGGTACTCCATGCAATCACACAATTTCTCTTATATATACTTGAGCAAGTTTGTCTGAACCATAAGTTACTCGAATTGGCAAGAAATGAGCACATTTGGTCAAACGATCGACTACGATCCATATCACGGTATTTCCTTTCTGTGACCTTGGTAAACCTGTCACAAAATCCATCGCTATATGTTCTCATTTCCACTCAGGAACTTCTAACGACTGTAATTTACTGTAAGGTTGTTGATGTAACGCTTTCACCTTCTGACACGCTAAACATCGCTTAACATAACTTGCAATATCCTTCTTCATTCCTTTTCACCAAAATCTTGTTTTTAAATCCTGGTACATTTTTGTACTTCCTGGATGAGCAGTATAAGGTGTATCATGAGCTTTACTCATGATCTCGTTCCTTAGCTCTTCTTGATTTGGCACACAAATCCTTCCTTAGAACACTAGAGCATTATCAAGTGCTTCCTCATACTCTCCTGTCTTTCCCATTCGGATCTTCTATCGTATCTTCTCCATTTCTGTATTTGCTCTCTGGGCTTCAATTATCCTTTGTCTTAAATCAGACACAACGGTCATAGTAGCTAACATACCATCGTGTGATTCGAATGATAATACTACTTCCAAATTCAACCTTTCAAAGTCTTTAATCAGTTCACTTTCATTTGTGAGAAGTGAACCTAACTTTGCTTCACCTTTTCTACTTAAAGCATCTGCTACAGAGTTAGCTTTTCCAGGATGATAGTTTATTGTTAGATCATAATCATTCACTAACTCTAGCCATCTCCTTTGCCTCATATTGAGGTTCATTTGCTCAAAGAAGTACTTTAAGCTTTTATGATCTGTAAAGATAGCACATTTGACTCCATATAAATGGTGTCTCCATATTTTCAGTGCATGAATTACTGCTGCTAATTCCAAATCATGGGTAGGATAATTCAACTCATGAGGTCTCAGTTGTCGTGATGCGTATGCAATAACCTTGCCTTCCTGCATCAACACACAACCTAAACCATTCTTTGAAGCGTTAGTATACACTTCATATTCCTTCGGCTTCTGGAATAGCTAGCACTGGTGCTGTCGTCAGCAATTGTTTCAACTTCTGAAAGCTTTCCTCACACTCTTCCGTCCACTCATACTTCACTCCCTTTTGAAGTAATTATGTCATGGGTTTCACAATCTTAGAAAACTCTTCAATGAATCTTCTATAGTACCCAGCTAACCCAAGGAAACTTCTAATCTCATTAGGCGTCGTCGGTGATTTCCATTTTATGACCGCCTCTATCTTTGTTGGATCTACTTTGATTCCTTCAGCTGACACAATATGGCCTAAGAAAGTTACTTCTCTCAGCCAAAATTCACACTTGCTAAATTTGGCATATAACTTTTCACTTCTCAAGGTCTGCAGAATAATTTTGAGGTGTTCTACATGTTCCTTCTCATTTTTGGAATAAATGAGAATGTCATCAATGAACACTAGAACAAAATTATCTAGATATGGATGAAACACTCTATTCATTAAATCCATGAATACTGCTGGAGCATTCGTGAGTCCAAACGGCATTACTACAAATTCATAATGTCCATACCTGGTCCTAAAAGCCATTTTCGGAATATCCTCCTTCCGAATCTTCAGCTGATGATACCTGGATCGAAAATCAATCTTGGAGAATACACTAGCTCCTCTGAGCTGATCAAACAAGTCATCTATTCTCGGTAAAGGGTACCGATTCTTCAATGTTAACTTGTTTAATTATCGATAGTCGATACACATTCTCATAGACCCATCCTTCTTCTTCACAAATAATACTGGGGCTCCCCATGGTGAAACACTTGGTCGAATAAAACCAATATCCAACAGCTCTTGTAACTGCACCTTCAATTCCTGCAGTTCTTTAGGTGCCATTCTATATGGTGCTTTAGAAATAGGAGCTGACCCTGGTTCTAAGTCTATGACAAACTCAACTTGTTTATCGGGTGGCAATCCCAGGAGTTTATCAGGAAATACATCTTCAAACTCACTTACAACTGGTACGTCTTTCACCATTACTTCTTGACTAGGTTTACCTTCCACATATACCAGGTATGCTTGGTTGTCATGGTTTCGTAACAACTTGCTAGCTTGAAATGCTGTTATCACTGGCACGCTCTGTCCCTTACGAAAACCATACATACATATTTGTTTTTCTTCTTGTGATGGTATAATAACCTTCCTCTCATCACATAGGATAGTAACCCGATTCTTGGTTAACCAATCCATTCCTAAGATCACATCAATATCATTCATCTCCATCACATTCAAATCACTCACCACTACTTTATGAGTATTCAACAAAATCTCCAGATTTAAACATACATGCGTGGTTATAATGACTTCTCCTGAAGGTATAACTACTTTCAAACTTTTATTACCTTCTACCACTTCAAGATTCAGGTTTTCTACGCATGCATGAGCAATGAAGGAATGAGATGCACCAGTATCAAATAAAACCATAACAGGTACGTTATTGATAGTTCCCATACCTGCTAAGTTTCCTTCATTTCTGTCCTGATTGAGAGCATAAGCTCTAGCTCCTCCTTGCAGCGGACCTTGCTGCTGCTGGCGATCTCCTCTAGGATTTTGATGTGGTATCTGGCAGTATTGACCTCTCCCTCTCTGATTTCTTGGCGCTACAAATTGAGGTTGAGGTTCTCCTCTGATTGCCCATAGCTGATTATTAGGCCTTTGAACATTCTGTCTGTTGACAACCTCTTGTTGTTGATTCGGGCATTGTCTATACACATGTCCCTGGCCACCACACTTTAAACAGGTTACTCCTTTTCCCGAACACATTCCGGTATGCCTTTTTCCGCACCTATAACATTCCGGTATCATAGGTCCCCTAAAGCCTCCTCCATAGTTTATTGGCGCCATATTACCTCGGTTTGGTGCCTGAAAGTTTCTCCTTGGAGGATACTGATTTCCTCTATTCTCCTGCCTCCTCTGATTGTTAAACCCTTGATAATTTGAGCGCTGAACTTCATCAAATTTTCTTTTATGAGTATTGACTTGTTGACTGGACTCCCCATATTTAGAGTAGGTAACTTATCCTTGGTTAAGGCAACTTCTACATCCAAGGCCATACTCAAATATTCCTGATAAGTCAATCCTTTGTTAATAGATAAGTGGGCTCGGATATCAGTACGCAATCCAAACCGAAACTTCTCTGCCATTTTTACAGGTGTATCAACCAAGTTCACAACATACTGTGATAAGTCACAAAACATCTTATCATACTCACTCACAGTCATTTTATCACCCTGCCTAAGCATGTAAAATTCCATTTCTTTTTCTTGATGATACTGCTTAGATATATACTTCTCATACAGTATTTCCTTAAATTGATCCCAAGTGAATTCCCTATATTGGGCAGGTGTCATAGTTTTCACGTAGGTTTCCCACCACCTATCAGCCTTACCCACTAACTGATATGTCATGCAATCAATTTTATCTGCCTCACTACATCTCATATGCCTAAATATCTTTTCTAAGGCAC
>JAPKLW010002657.1:47446-72975 GCA_026898455.1 Plectranthus barbatus | reverse complement strand
AAGTTCCATGTAATATATTAAGTGATATTCTGAAAACTTAAAAATTTTAAATAAGTTACACCAGAAACACAAAAAATATGCAAAAAATGAATCTATTTCATGACAATAAATTTTTTAAAATTGATAAAACTTCAAATGCGACAAATAATATGTGAGCCTTGAATTAATATTAAATGTAGACGAAACACACAAAAAACGAAAAACAATAACTTAAAAAACAATATTTCACTAATAAAAATCAAAATGAGTCAACAATGATAATTTGATAATACATTCAATCATTTAAAAAAAAATTCCGAAAAAAAAAAATTTAAAACCATAACAACATCTAAAAACTGTCATTGATTGCCAACGCCATGGACTTTGTCACAATTACGTGAATCGTGCTTAGCCATCTGCTTGCACTTCTTACAGAACCTCATTGGTTTCTTCAACATTCTCTCAGCCTTATCCTTGCGAGACAAAATACGATTACCACTCCCTTTAGTTTTAACAACATCAGGAGGGTGAACATCAACAATCTCCGGAATCTCGGCACCATAAAATCTACTGAACATACGGTTCTTGTCACCCACAGCATCAATGTGATCCTCACCCGAAATATTCTTGCCAGCAGAATCAATGACACCAAGCAAATCCGACAACTTACTAACATCACCATCAAACTTCTGCAGCCACCCATAAAATGACGATGTAAGCCTATTCATCAATTTCTTATTCTGATCCACATTCTCAAAATGTTCCATAAAATGCTATATGGATATTTAAATACTGTTACGAAAAATGCAATAATAGTGAACATAAAATGCAACAAAAACAAAAAAAAAATACGCATAAAAGAAACATAATATTCACATAAAAATAAACAAACGAAACATAAAATTATAAAAAAGTACACAAACAAACAATTATATCCAAACAAATTTCACATGCGCTCAAAAGGTACAAAGTTGCACAGACATACAAGAACAAGACTTTCATAAAAAATAAATGCCATGGACATAAAAAAAAAAGGAAAACGTAAACCAATACAAAAACTATTAAACATGGCAAAAACAAAAAACAGTTTACTAGAAATTTCAAAAAAAAAAAACGAGTGCCAAAGCCAAAAAGAAAAAGAAAAACTCGACAATATTAATAAAAAAATACACTTTCACACATACCGTCATCATACTTATCCATGGGGACGACTGCACCGGACATTATGAAATAAGTTCGATGAAGAATTCTAAAAGAAAAAAGAACTGATAGAACAATGGAATGTTACGTAAAAAAAAATTAAATGAAAAACCAAATCGTTGCCAATATGAAAAGCAAAACGATTACCAAAAAAAAAAATATACGATTAAAAAAAAACGTATATACTGAAAAAAATTAAACAAGGAATGAAAGATTTGATAAAATATATTTTAGAGAAAATCATGGAATATGTTATGGAAACAAATAAAAAGGAAACATTATATTCCCAAAATACCCTATAAAAACATATTAAAAAAATAACAAAATATTAAAACAAATCGATCAGGATCGTCCAGCTTGGTAAATCAACGGATATAATTAGTTCTCATTTCACATCTAAGAGGTGGTTCACATATGATCACATCTCTATATATATATATATATACAATAAAAAATATATACAAGTTAAATACCTTATCAAAACTTAACAAATATTTTATAACTACAAACATTGCATTTTAAATATGAGAAGATGTGAAAATTAATAATAATACACACAAAAATATATTTTAAAGAATAGTATATATAATACTCTTTAAGTTTTGGTAGACAATAATATATTTCCTTAAAGAAAATAATAATAATCTCATTGCTACAAAATAATATAATTAGAAAATAATATATTTTTTAAAAAATAAAAATACTATTTATAATTTAATTTAATTAAAGTGAATAATTAAATATAACTAAATATTATCAGAAATATTACAAACTAAAATAATATAAAAATATTCAAACAAAATAACTTAGTATATATATATATATATATATAAGTCAATTTAAAAATAAATATATATATATCAATATTAAGCTCTATTTGTAGAGAATAAAAAATTATGAATTTTGGTGTATTTATTTTTTATTTTTATGTTTTTCTATAAAAGATATATCAATTTAATTATTGTATTTATAAAAAAGTTATAGATCAATTAAATATAGACAAATGTCATATTACTATTCATCAATCAATAAAGAATTCAAAAAAAGTATATGTGGGGTCCACAGAACATTGTGGTCTCTCTTGGTTCCCGGTCGGTCTCTATTTTGCTCAATTTTCTCTCTCTTACAATTTTTTATTCTTTATATTGTTGATATGGCGGTTGGGTTGGGTATCAAAGGTTGCTGTTATTTTAAGTCTAAAGAGAAGAGTATAGACAAATTTGTTAATGTGTTTTGCAATTGAAACTAAAATCCCTTTATAAACTCCAGCTCGAGTTTGAATACACTGAAAAATATAATATGATCATGCTCAATATTTCACAAATTAAAGGTTATAGACCTTCAAATTTTCTCACATGAATCTAGATATTTCCAATAATAAATCAACATGGAAAATTTATAATTTTTCCTTTTTAATAAAATAATTGATTAGGAGTCATATTGCAGGAATTACAACGACAGTCATTCAAAAACTTTTCTAATCAAAGAATTCGGTCGGAGATGCATCAACTAAATAATGTGACAATTATTCACAAAACCAATCAATATATAAAAATTAATAACTAAGCATGTTATAATAAGAAATGATCACTAACCCATTATAATATGTAATGGGTGATGATAAAATCAATTTTAATTATTTTATAATGCCTCTAATTAATTTTTTGACGAATAGTTGAGCATTTCTGAATTTAATAATTAATATCCATTGTGATATATGTTCAAATTTTTGTTGTAGGATTTGATGATTTGTAAGGCCAGACATTCTTTTTGGCTTCATATTATTTGGAATGAATTGACAAGATTTGTAGCGTCACATTCTAATGATATGAAAACTATTACAAACAAAACAATAAATATGTCTTTCCATATTTTTTGACCAACATCATACATCCAAGTAGTTCACGGAAACAAAATAATTTCAGCCTGAATCTACAGAAAATCTCTTTTTAATTACTTTTAATAGTAAGGATTAATTTTAATCTCAGCTAGTATACTACTTCACTGAAAATTGAAGTACTACATTATTGATTATCTTGCTGAAAATCTCTAATATTATATTCCTAAACTTCCAAAATCATGCAACAAACATGTCAATTTGATAAATGGGCCTTCTAAGAAATCTTGGCCCATATGTCTATCGTTGTAGCAAATTTTTTAATTGCCCATGTGATGAACCCTTGCCCTAAAGAATTATAAATAGGAATTATTTTTAGACGAGAAGATAGATTTCGGAATTTTATTAGAATTCTACGCCCTCCGTCCAATGTCAATTGTCACATATCTTTTCAGCATAAAAATTAAGGGTTGTGAGTGTAGAATGAGTTAATGAGATTAATATTTTATTGTTGAGAATGAAAAAGTTATTATTTTTTGAAAATGTAACAATTCGGTTGAGACATCCAATTTAGTAAGTGTGACAATTCAAGTGGGACGATGGAGGGAGTATTATATTATATATGAAGATGAAATATCTAAAGAAATTCTTCAATGTGAATCATAGAATTCAATTTACAACATTGGTCAAATGTGGCGATTTTTAATGATTAACCCAAAAATAAGCTTAATACTTTAATCAAAACCCATTCTTTCAAAAAAAAAAAAAAAAAAACCTTATCTCTTCAATGGTGGGAATTCTACGGCGCCTAATTATAGAAAACTATTGAAAACTCTTCATAGTAAAAAAAGAAAAAAGAAGAGCTTATAGAATGTAGTCCACGTGCAAATTAAAATACTTATTCATAAAATTATTTATTATCGAAAGAAAGGGTTTAAAAAAGAAAATAGAAAATCCCAAAACCTTTTTAGCAAGAAACAATGAAAAAGCAAACACGCGTGACATATAATTTGACCATACTTCAAAAGGCTAATCATTTCGGTAAGGAAAACTTCCCCAAAAGTTATGATTTTATATGAAAAACACAGCAGTCCCACCACCACCCAAAAACAACTCCATAAACCCTAGTTATTTCCCACTCCCAATTTTTCCAAAACAAGTAAACATGCAGCCGGAAAATTCGCCCGGATTTTCATCTCTCGAGCAGCTTCTCGCCGGAAATGGCTTCAACTACGGTTTTCCGGCGACCGAGAGCCTTTGCAGCTCATCGTTTTACCCCTTGGACACGTTTGAATTTGGCGACAAGCATGAGGCGCGAAATGTCACTGCTTCCGAAAATCACAAGGAAGCTGAGAGAAGGCGGAGAGAGAGAATCAACGGCCATCTCGATCGCCTCAGAACTCTCCTTCTCTGCAATTCCAAAGTAAGTTCGATTCGATTTGTGTTTTAATTTGGGATTTATAAATATATATATGTCGAGAATTTGCAGACGGACAAAGCTTCACTGCTAGCGATGGTGGTTCAGCGCGTGAGGGAGCTGAAACAGCAAACATCCGAAATCATGCAACACGATCAGGCATTCCCATCGGAGGCCGACGAGATCGCGGTCTACCAAAACGACGATTGCGTGGGGGGGAAGTCGGTGGTGAAGGCGTCTGTTTGCTGCGAGGATCGAGTTGATCTCATGCCGGAACTCATCGAGATTCTGAAACCCTTGCCTTTGAGCCCTATGAGGGCGGAGATGGTGACGATGGGAGGGCGAATCCGGAACGTGATGATCCTGGCAGGGGATAAGGATCAGACGGCTGAGACTGCGTCGCAGTTGAGAGAGCAGCTGAAATCGTTGATCTTGCGGTCGAGTAGTTTTGTCGGTGGGGAGAGATCGAAAAGGCGAAGGATGTTTGATCAGAGATTTATGGGATGATATTCAAAACATTATTACTATTATTATAACCCTAATCATGGTGTTTATTATGCAGTTTTCAAGCTTTTATTAATTGTTATTTGGGATGTAAATTAGGGTTAGTCTTCATTTTCATCATCTAGTTTTGATATTTTGTATATTAATTCCTGAAATGATCGGTATTGAATCTATATATGTTGGTCATTCATTTTTCATTTATAGATAAGCAGATGGATCAAATCTAATGTTCCATAATAGTGTTATACTATATATTATGAAAATAAAAGTTAACTATAATACAATAAATTTTAATTGAAATCAATATTTTATCAGACATAAATTATTGCTATGAATTAATAAATTTTAATAATTGAAATTTAATTACTAAAAAAAATATTATGTACTTTAATTTGGTAGACTAAATATTTTTAGAGTAGAATTTAGTAATACGCATTTTCACGGTATATATTATGAAAATAATCAAATCATTATATACAATCAAAAAATAACCAGTATACCATTATGATAATTTTTTTTATAATTCTGTTATTGATTTTTCATAAAAAAAATAGATTGATTGAGACATTTTGTAGAATTAAATACTCCCTCCGTCCCACTTCATTAGTCCCCTTGAGATTTGGCACAATAACCAATGCGAATGGAGATTGAGAAAATGAGTATTTTATTAGTGAGTGGAGATTAACTTTTCATTTTAGGTACAATTAAATGGGACGGACGGAAAATGAAAGAGGGACTAATGAAGTGGGACGGAGGGAGTAGTATGAAACTGGTCAGCATATTTAAAATATTTGAATATTTAATTAAAAAATTAAAAATAAAAAAAGAAAAGAATTGTGTTTGTGTCGATGGTCGGTGTCGCCCCATGACACTGACCTTAGACGCCGACCGGTTCCCACCATTAGAAAATATATAAAATATTACTCCTTCCGTCCCACTTCAATTGTCCATCTTTCTTTTTTCGTCCGTCTTATTTAATTGTTCTCTTACCTAAAATGGAAAGTTAATACTTAATCACTAATAAAATACTAATTTCCTCTATCTCTATTTGCATTGATTATTGTTCCAAATCCTAAGGGACAAATAAATCGGGACGGAGTTAGTACAATTTTATTTTATTTGATCATCATTACTAAAGTTATATGATTGATTTGATGCACTAACAATTTTTAGTCAAGAATTTATATTTTTTGAATGTCTTTAATATTTTAGGCATTTTCATAATGTTTTAGTGGATTTGGGTATTTAAAATATTTTTTACATATTTTTATACTATAATTAATCAAAATTATAAAAATATAGTAAATAAAAATGGAACAAAGTATCCATCATCATTTCACTTCGTTAAAAAATATATATATTTCATGAATTTAACTTTTATATCACAAAAATTTCTTACCCAACATAACACCATGTACATAAAAAACCCCACAAATGAAGGTGAAAACTTGTCATATACCACTAAGTTTCCTGTCCCACATCGATGAACTTCTCTAGAAGATTTTGAAAAGGAGAATTTCTAAAATAGGTGCCATGTCTATATTTTGAAAAAAAAAATGGAATGAAACATAAATAAAAAGAACAAGTTGAATTCTAAAAAAATATTTTAAAATAGGAGTTTTATCGATTCAGGACCCGAAAGATAGTTTAATTGTCAATTCAGGACCCGAAAGATTAATTGTCAATTCAGCACCTGAAAGATCACAAAAATTCTCAATCCAGGACCCGAAAGATCATACAATTCTCCAGGACCTCAATTTCAGGTCCTGGATTGATAATTGTTTGATCTTTCGGGTCCTGAATTGACAATTTAACTATCTTTTGGATCATGGATCGACAATTCTCCTTTAAAATAATATTAGCATTACAAGAGAACTACAAAAAAAGGGGCCAAAAATAAATTCGAAATTGGTAAAAGATAATCTGTTTAAATCAAAATAAATGGAAAACAAAAAAGGAAAAAGTGTGAAATGAAAACAATAGAATTGGGTAGCGCGTCAGCCGACAACCGCCGTCACGCGCTGCACAGTATTGTCGGGAGCTGGTGGCGTGCCCCGCGCTGTCACTCTTAGATAATCATTATTACTTTAATTATTCACATTATATATACTTTAGCTTTAGTTTTATTTAATCGATATGGATTCTATCTGCGACATCTAAAATCAATTAAAATAAAATTACTTCATACCTAAATATTCTTATAGGGATTCCCAAATACTAACGCAAGCTACAAGTATAATACATTTCTTCTGCTTTAGGTAATTAACTCCCTTTTTATTAAATTAAATTATTTTTATTAAATTAATTTAATTTAGAAGCCCTTAACGTCTGTTGCAACCTAGGAATATTATGGAATTGAAAATGCCACATTGTAGTATATATTGCCCATCTTCATTTTACTCGAAACTTTAAGTTTAATTCTCCCTCATATTTATCATTAAATTCAGATTTGCAGCGTTTTGGAGTTGAGTTTGCAGCTTTTATTTGGTAAGCTTTTTCCTTGTGAATTTTAGTGTTTCCCTTTGATTTATATTTTACAATTGGTTGAAAGGGAGCCATTGGATTCGAATGAATAAGTGTAATCATAAGTCTGAGCTGGTTTCAGAATTACTCGAAATTAAGTTGATGAAAATCAAATTTATTTGATATTAATTAAGTTGAGTTTGAATCAAGTTATTTGATTAATTATTCAGCTGAAATTTCATAATTTAATTTTGATTCATAGGTTTTTGAGCTTTATCAAACTCAAGGTTCGATAAGTTCACTATTCTTATCGTTTAATTTTAAGCCAGTTGATCTCCATCTTGAATTAGGCTAGGGAGTTTTACCGAATTTAAATCTAACCCTCAACATGTGTGTAATTAATATATTAGAAAACTTATGGGTGTTATTGTTGGAAAGAATTTTGATTTATCAAGAAAAAAAATTTCTAAATAATAAGTGGATGTTGATAATTATAAAATAGTTTAGAAAATTAGAGAATAATGAATTAAAAACTGAATGAAATATGAGAGAATTATGGAAGAATTTAGTGAGGTTTTAAGATATAATCAATTGACAAAACTACTCCTAAAAAATTTATTTTTAGTTAATTTTATCTAAAATTTTCTTCTTCTATCAATTTTATTCTAAATTTTACTTTTGATTATGAATCTTATCCCACATAACAGACAAAATTAATTTCTTGTTGATTCACGTGTTTTACTTCCACATGGACGTCACATCAGCGTCCACATAAATTTTATTTATTTTTTTTTGAAATAGAGAATTATGAAAACGACGTCAGTTTGTTAAAGTTTAAAAAATTTGCAATTAAAAAAAATAAATAGGAAATCACACGTTTGCTGATTTTCCAAATTTTAACGAAATAATATTGAAAAAATATAAATAAAAACCACATGGAAGAAGAAAAAAAATGTGCGAATCAACAATGAATTAACGTCTATTATTATACAAGAAATTTATAAACATAAGTAAAAGGTAGGATAAATTTGATAGAAAAAGAAAACTTGGGATAATACTAATTAAAACTCATTTTATTAGAATAAAATAAGTAGTTTTCCTAATTAATTACTAATAGTGTAGAGGATTCCAGACATATTTCTACGATGATTGTAAATATTTTGTATTATTTCGAGTGAAGTGAAATGAAATGTAGGAAAGTTGTGAAATGAGTCACATCCTATCCTACCACCTTTGCCGCTACATCCACTTAAATAATTTAGTCTCCTCTCATCCTTTAATAATATTCCTATTTTTCAACAAAATATCACTATTTTTTTTTTAAACAATTATATGTTCGAATGATTAAATAAAATGATACTTCAATATGTTGCAAGCTTATAATTGGTATGTTTATTTGAAACACAACGATTCTTGTCAAATTAATTTGGATTTTTCAATTCCTCATTTGAGACAAAAACGAAGAATAAGAGTAGGAAATGGCGGAAATTGCGGCGGCTTTTCTTGGACCGGCTATAGAAGTAGTGAAGTGCGTAGCTGCCCCAATCAAACGTCAAATCGACTATCTCTGCTGCTTCAATAGCAACATTCAGAGCTTAAGAGTTGAGGCTGAAAAACTAGATGATGCACAGAAAGGGCTGCAGATTCAAGTTGATAGAGCAAAGGATAATGTGCAAGTCATTGTTCCTGAAGTTAAGACTTGGCTGAAGAACTCCAACGACTTCAAAGGCAGTGTGGAGAGAATTCTGGATGAAGTTCCAAATGTCGAAAGTGGTTATTTGAAGCTTAGAGCTCGTTATTCTCTTAGCAGGAGAGCTAAGAAAATGGTTGATCTTGTGAAAGAGCTTCGAGGTCAGTGTAATTTCAGTGTTGTTTCCCAGCAGGGACCTCCACCTGCAACGGAAGCAGTTCCATTGGCGACTACATATGAGTTTGAGTCTAGGAAGAAGGTTGAAGAAGAGATCATGACATTTTTGAAAAAGAAAGATGTAAGAATGGTAGGGATATGTGGAATGGGAGGTGTTGGGAAGACAACCATGGCCAAAAGAGTCATGAACAGAGCATTGGAGGAACATTTATTCGACGAAGTTGTGATGGTAGTCATCAGCCAAAAAGTAGACGAGTTGAAGATGCAGCTTGAGATAGGTGGATCATTGGGTTTAAAGCTGGAAGGAGAAGCTGCACAGGCTAGAGCGCAAAAACTTCATGCTAGACTAAGTGGCACAAAGAGAATCCTCATAGTATTGGATGATGTTTGGAAAAGCCTGGTGCTTGAGGATTTAGGAATACCTAGTGGTGAAGGCTTTAGAGGAAGGTGTACACTTCTTTTAACATCTCGAAATAGAGATGTTTTGAGAGAAATGATGGTTGAGAAGGTTTGTGGGCTGCAAATCTTGTCTGAAGAGGAAGCATGGTTTCTGTTCAGAGAGAAGACAGGGACATGCGTGGATGATACTGGATTGAATCCTACGGCAAAACAAGTGATGAGAGAGTGCAATGGCTTGCCGATTGCACTCGCAACTGTTGGCACAGCTCTAAGAGATGAGAATGACATATCTATATGGGAGGATGCTCTTAGACAGCTGAGGAAATCCAATCCATCCGACATACCAAATATCCTTACAAAAGTGTATAATCCCCTCAAACTAAGTTATGATTTCTTGGACAGTGAGCATGCAAGAACCCTCTTCTTGCTTTGTGGCTTGTTCCGTGAAGATGATAATATCCCTCTAGACCACTTGACTTATTTCTCCATGGGGCTGCACACGTTTGAGGGAATTTGGGAATTAGAAGAAGTGAGAGGTAGGATACGCTCTTTGGTGAAGATGCTCAAGAATCGGTTCTTGTTGTTAGATGGCTCTGACGAAGATCATTTCAGAATGCATGATGTTGTACGTGATGTTTCTATCTTCATTGCTTCAAAAGAGAGGTTGATTAATTGCAATGACTGTACTTGGATTTCGTCTTTCGTAAATGCAAGTCCAGGGCTTTCTTCAGAGGCGGGTCTTCCAAATCTTCATCTGTTGTTACTGGATGGCAGAGTTGATCCGGAATTCCAAATCAATGACAGTTTCATTGAAGGAACCAGAGAGCTAAATGTGATGTTCATCGGCCATGGTCTGTTGAGGTCACTACCAAATTCAGCACAATTGCTTAAACATCTCGTAACATTAGTTCTGTATGAATGCGATTCATTAGAAACCATCTCAGTGGTTGGCCAGTTTGTGAGTCTTGAGATTCTCGTTTGTTATTCTTGTGATGGGATCAAGGAGATACCAGTAGAAGTGAGGGGACTCAAACGTCTGAGGTTGTTACAAGTTTCGTCTTGTCTTAGATTGAAAAGAGTGGCACCAGGAGTGATATCGAGCCTGGTGGGGTTGGAGGAGTTGAATATCAGCATATTCAATGAATGGGAAGGGGAGGTGATTGAGGGAAAAGAAAGAAAAAATGCAGGGTTGAGAGAACTCGAGTCCTTGACCAATCTGAGGTGCTTGACTATTGAAGTTTTAGACTCTACATTAGCTGCAGCACCGATGCACTACCTTTCGCCCAAGTTGGTCAAATTTTGCATCCCATTTGGTAAAAATTATATTCGAGAATTGCGTCCAATAAAATATCACAAGAAATTGTACCTGGATTTCTCCTATAATAAAAATATTGTTTGGGGTGATTTGTCGGCCAACAAATTTCTGAGGTGTACGGAATATCTATTTGCGACTGGTGATGGTACGGATATCAACTTGGACTTGGCAAATGCTCGAAACATAAGGAGGTTGAATCTAACCTTGTTCAGAAATACGAAGAGCATAACAACATCAACAGCTGGTTTTCCTCTCTTGGAGTTTCTCTGTCTTGAACATCTTGACTCCTTAGAAGAGATATGGGATGCCCCCATTTCATCTGATTCTTTCAAGAATCTCAAAGAATTAGAACTTCTTAATCTTCCGGCACTAAAGCAGTTGGGGAAGAGCCCATACCATAAGAATTTCATGCCATTCTTCAGCAACCTTACTTCCATCTTTATTCAGCGATGTCATAAACTACCCCATCTATTTTCATCAGCAACAGCAGAAGATTGCCTTTCTCAACTCGAATCGATTATGATCGGGGATTGTGATGCTCTTGAACAATTAGTGCTGCGGAGTGAAGGAGAAGAAGAAAATGAAGGCAGGCATGGAAGAAGTAGGACAATATTCCCAAAATTAAAGAGCATATACTTGCATAATCTGCCAAGTCTCACGAGTTTATGCAAAGGAGTTGAAAGCATGGAATTCCCTACGCTATCGGAAATGGATATCCACCACTGCATATACATGAAGTATCTAGTTTCTTGGGATGAGAACAGTATGAAGAGAGGAATCGGCCATGATCATTATCAGAATAATGATTCTTTACATGTGTTTTGCCAACCAAAGGCACGAATGTTTTCTGTAGTTGCATCTCACACAACTTACTCAATTTCTAATTTCAAAATATATTCATATTCGAATTGCGCAGGTTTCATTCGGCAACTTTAAAAAACTAAGAATGTCGCCAGTCCATAGGGAGAATGCATGGTGTGATCAAGTTCCTGTTGGCTTCTTCAGTGGACTAGAGGAATTAGATATAAGCAACTACTTCAATATCAGGAGCTTTTTCTCATCTTGTGTTGCTGAAAATCTGCTCAATCTCCAAACACTGCGGATAAAGTACTGCTTCGAGATGGTGAACGTGGTTGAAGGCAAGGAGAAGGCAGTTCATGGCACAAGTACAACACAATGCTGCGTATTTCCTAGGTTGCAAGTGATAGTACTAGAGGAACTGTACAAATTGGAGAGTTTTTGCGAATGGAGATGCACTCTCGAGTTGCCTTCATTGAGGGAGCTGAGTATACATGGCTGCAGTAAGATGAGAAGTTTTAGCGCAGGACCCCTAATCACACCAGCTCTGCAGACGCTTAGATTTGGCTATAAAAACTTGGCACCTGTAGAAGATCTCAATGCTACAATACAACGAGACTCTTACAAGCCAATGGTAACAAAAAGGCTACTATTTATTTATTTAATTGGTTTGAGTTTATTATGATATTGTGTTGAAGTTAGAAAGAATATGATGACAGGTTTGACTTGGGAAGATGGAGTTGATGTTAGAGGGTGCTGGAGATCTGCATATCATTGATTTTGTTTAGCAAAAAGATAAGCCTAAACTATGAAGCACTCGCAGTCGCATGAGCTTGAGGATTATGCAATTGTAGTGGGATATGAATATTGAGCAGGACAGTCTTCCCATTTTCTTGATTGCTATAAATTCAAGTGAGGAGAATCCTTCAAAAGAAAATTATGAATGAATGAAATTGCAGTTCCCTTCTTTACCAATTTTTTTTTTTATTTTTTTTTATACATATCTTTCAACCAAAAACTTATTTAATAAACTTTCTAATCATGTAAAAATCTTAGGGTCTGTTTGGTTTGTAGGTTTCGGAACAAGGGAATAGAATGATTCCGAAACTCACCGTTTGGTTGAAGGGTATGAGAACGAAAAAATGAAAATGATATCCAAATATTTGGGAATCACCAAATCCCTCCAAAATAGTGGGTTTCATTTTCATTCTCAAATATCATTACCGAAATTTTTTAATTTTTATTTCATGTTATTTTATAATTATTTATTTATTGATTGATTTTTATAATATTATTCTAAAATATTGTAATAATTATATTATTATATATTATTATTTTTAATATATTATAATAATAATATTATTAAATTAAACATTTATTTTGTATCTTAATTTTATGTTTTATAAAATAAATAAGAAAAATAGAATATTTATTTATTTTGTATGTGATTTTATCTTACTCATTTTTTATTATTAAATTAATTATTATTTATAATATTTTAATTATTTTCTAAACCTATAAACTTAAAAAATCAATCATAATATTTTCCAAACCCATCTTATAAATATCAGAATTAAGAATGGTTCCCATAAAATAAACTCATACTAATTTCCTTTACTATCAAATTCATATGATAGTGATTCCAAATAATTAAACCAAACACCCCTTTATATTATTTTTCCACTAGAAGTAAAGCATTACGGGTTAAGGCAGATTGTAGATCCAATGTTGGAGATTAAAAAGAAATTCAAACCTACTATTACTAGCCTACTAACTAGTTATAACCAAAAAAAAAAAAAAAGGAAATCCGAAAGTGAGGATAAAATAAGTTATGAAATTCATAAGGTAGAAAAATCTGTGCTTTTCGCTCTCTGCCGTCGAACTGCGAAAAACTGGACGAGTGGAGCTCAAGCCTCAATGGCGACCCTGAAAACCCAGCCGAAAGCGAGATTAGGAAAACCCCGATCGTCAATCTTCATATTCACAGCTTCTATTGCAGTATTGTACCTTGTATGCTCTCTAGTTTCGACGCATGGAAGCATACAGCAGATGGTGAATAGCCCTCAAGATCGTCACACTTTGCACCAGAAATACTGCGATTCTTGCGAGGGTTTAGGGCACCAAGAATCCAGAAGAAGCATTATGCTTGCGTTGCGTGTGTTTCCTTCCTAATTTGGAGATGGGTGTGAATTAGATTGAATCTGCTTTTAATTTGGACACTTGAAGGAGTCACGATTCTACTTTTGTAAGCCATATAGCATTGATCATAAATAATACTCCCTCCGTCTCGGCAATAGGCATGGGAATATACCACTATATAATAGTGAAGTTCCTTCTCCTTACAAGCCGGTTTTGTAGGGAGAATTGAGGATCTTTACATGGTATCAGAGCCAGATTCGGTTCGATGTAGGACCCAATTTGTCCTAATGATAGTACTCGATTTCCCAATGATGGGACCGACTTATCCCGATGATGGGACTTGATTTATTTCCATGATGAGATCCCCGTGAAGCTTCACGCTGTGCGTGAGGGGCGTGTGTTGAATTATCCCACATCGACCATGGACCTGAGAATATACCACTATATAATGGTGAAGCTCCCCTCTCCTTACAAGTCGGTTTTGTAGGGAGAAATGAGGAACTTTACAGTTTGTCCCGTATAATTATCTCATTTCCTAAACTAGTAAAAAAAATTAGGAATAATTAGTTTAATTATTTTTACTAATCATCCCCCTAATTAAATTATTTTACTGCCCTATCCCCAAACCCTAACCACAACCTTATTCTCTCATTTTCTCTTCTTGCACCGAACTCCCATCTCTCCCGAACCCTAAATCTTGAGCGATTCTCCCATCTCTCACCCCGCCACCTCCACCTGCGATTCTCTCTGAAAATCGCATTTCTGTAGCCTTCACCCGCGATGATGTTCGTGCAGCCTTTCTTCAAACGGTGTCTTGCTGCCCCAGACGTTGCTCCTTGTTGCAGGCGATGACCCTGTGTGGGGGGAAACAACTTGTTCAACCAACGAAAGCTTCGACCTTGGCTCTCTTCTCCAAGTCTCTACCGCCAAGGTTGCTGCTGTCAGGAGAAATGACTCGTGGTTGGCCGACATAATCGTCCCAGATACCGAAGATGAAATGATGAATCTGAGCGGACCATACACCATCGATTTGGCGCGGCTGGCGGTTGAGGTGCAAGATATGCGAATCCCACTTGAATCCAAGATGGAGGTTGTTCGAAAATTCTGGGAAATCCAATTCCCTAATATCCAGAGAGATCTGATCCTTAATTTAAATTTTGAAGCATGCTGAGGTTATGTAATTTCTGAAGCTATGTGTTTTTTGAACCTATTTGATTTCTGAGGCTATGGTTATTATGTTTGTGGCGGTTGATTTTTTAGGCTATTTGATTTATGAGGGTATGGTTATAATGCAATATCTGAGGATATATGATTTTTGGGGCTATGGTTAGTATGTGATATTTGAGGCTATGTGATTTATGAGACTATGGTTATTTGGTGATTATGTCTAAGGCAATTGATGTTTCTATTATACTGTGGAATTTGGTGTTATTGTTCTGATATGATTATAAAATGTTCAAACATTCCCTTTGTTTTAACACATTTATGATGCACACTATGTTTGAAATGTGTAAAACCGAATTGAAGTGGTTTCTCTTTTTTGTTTTTGGCCAATGTTTCAAAACTTCAAATCATGCTAAATTGGTAATGCTTTACAAATATTCTAGTGATTCATATGTTTTACAAAAATCAAGCACTATGGCAATTATGCTTTACAAAAATCAAACATTCATATAATTGCATTCAAAATTCAAGCATTATGTGCCAATAAAATTCCATCTTGCTGGCTACTGCCCCATTTAACCTACATGAATCTCAAATCTTCAATGAGCTATTCAAAATCGTTTGTATTACCTGCTGCTTTTAATTTCTCAATGTTGTCCGTCACTAACTGAATGGGTACTTCTAAATTTCGTGGTAATTCATTATGCAATATCATTGCATCCTTCCTCATATGTGTTAGCTTGTAGTTGTTGCATCCTTTTACTTTGAGTATCTCTTGCAAACATGATTGTAAAGAGAGGAACACCTTGTTCAACTTCAAGCTTGTTAAAACTGCTTTAACAAGCTCATCTGCATTTCTGCTGCAAGCATGCTGTTGTTATAGGCTCTGAATAGCTCTAAAAAATCCTAGGTCATTCACATTCATATTTGGAGAATTTGGTGGTTGTTGCACCAATGTAATTTTGAAACCATCTGAATTTGCAATAGCTCTAAATTTCGGATCAGAATCATTTATATGAGGTTTTGCATTATCCTGCTATATGTAAATGGTTTTAATTAAGCATGAAGGCCATTTATCCTTTATTGCTGGTACAATCTGAATTACATGGAAATATGAAATGCAGTAAGTACAATCAGCTTGGTTTTATGAGGATTAACTCGTTTTTTACATGCATCACAAGAAAGAAACTCTAAACTTGTTATCTGATTTAATAAGCAATCTTTCATGACTTGCTTTGTGATTGACTCTGCGGGCTTTATCTTCATACTTCCTGCTGCTTTGTTGTTACTGTTTCTCTTTACTTTCACCATTTCAATAAAAGGCCATATTCCTATTTTCCCATAAAAAACCACACTCCCACTTCCTGAAAATATTGGTTGGCAGACAACACACATAACATGACTTTAGGAATGAATTTTTTGCTTTTGCAATATCAATGTGGATCTTCTTTCCTATGAGTCATGTAGTATCTGTGGGTGTTTTTTTGGTTAGGTAAAACCATTTCTCATCAATATGAACCACATTCTCCATAGGCTTGAATTTTAGAATATTCAAAGCATTATCATACTCAATGGTTTGTAAACTGAAACATAATATTAACAGTTTATTTGGAGTTGTCAATTCGGGTTTCATGGCATTTGTGTGAACTCTGATTAGTTTTTCTTTAACCCATTTGATAAACTACAGTAAAGCGGTTAGCCAAATAAATTTTTACACCCGTAGGTGGTCGATCCCACAGAGACTGTGCAACGATAAATCCAAAGTACTAGCTATAATTAATAAATCATCAATGTTTGAGGGAATTGGAAAAGAGATTTTATTTTGTAATTTAAAGATAACAATGCAGAAAATAAAGGGTTTTGAAAACAATAAAGTAAAGTACAGATCCTAGGGCAGATTATCCAATCATCAACATGCAAATATCAATCAACTCAGCAATGGGGAAAACATAGATTTTTGTGGATTAGATTCCTTGGTCAGGCAATTGAACCCTAGATTACTAAATAGTGACTTCATCCTCTCGGTCTTAAGAACACCAATTTAGTTAATCTCAATAATTATCTAATTAATTCCTATGCAAGTTTCATCCTGGTTGGACAGAAAACAAACACAATTAATTCTCTCTTCCTGTTAATAATTTTCATCTCTCGATCGATCAATTATTAACTATAAACCTAGATCTCAATTCACCTCTCGGTCCTTCTATTAATCTAGATTATAAAATTTAAAGATAACAATTGCAAGAAAGTAAAGGGTTTTGAAAACAATAAATAAAGATACAGATCCTAGGGCAGCTAATTCAATCATCAACATGCAAATTCATCAACTCAGCAATGGGGAAAGATTAGATTTTAGTGGATTAAACTCCTTGGTTGGGCAATTAAATCCTAGATTACTAATTAGTGACTATCTCCTCTCGGTCTCAAGAACACCAAATTAGGCAATCTCGATAACTATCTAATTAAATCCTACAAATTAATTCTTCCTTTTGAGACAGAAAATAATTGCATTCAATTCCTTTTTCCTATAATCAATTTTCACCTCTCGGTCCTTAATTAATAACTACAAACCTAGATTCAGATTCATCACTCGATCCTTCTCTAAATCTAGGTTCGATTAATTAAGCACAAAGAATTAAACCATGCTATTGAGTTGAATCATTCAAACATGATCAGAAAAGAACATCAAAACCCTAGAACATGTTTAGGGTTCTAGCCACTAAACATAACTTGAAATAAATAAAACATACTATTTTTAAAGATAAATTACCTTTCAAGGACAAGAGGAACCTTGAAGGTTTGGAAAAACTCCAAAGAAAATAAAAAGTTGGTCCATAGATAGATAAATTTTCGTGCCCTATTGAGTCTCTATTTATAGAGGATGGAGAAAGACCTAATTTGAGTATTGGGCTAAAATATCAAAAGTTGCCAAAACAGGCCAAAATTAGCTTTCCAGACTTCTGCGTCGATCGACGGAAATCCTGTCGATCGACACAGTCTTCAACCATGTCGACTGTCTTGCCTTGACAATCCTGTCGATCGACAGAAATCCTGTCGATCGACAGAAATCCTATCGATTGACAGGGCTGCAAACTCTGTCGATTCCTTCTTCTTTTGTGCCTTAGATCGACATCCAACCTCTGTGTCTCTCGACAGGATTCCTGACGATCGATACAGAGGTCCTGCTTCAGGATTTTGGCTTCGTCTTCCATCTCTGGTCGACTTCCCGTGCGTCAATGGAAGCGGCACTCCATGTGATTCGACTCTTTCATCATTTCAGCTCTTTTTAACCCTAAATACTTGCAAAATCACCCACGAAAGACATAACACCCTCTAAAGTAGACTCATGCACAATAATAAGTAAAAACATACTATAAAGCACTTGAAACAATGGAGAAAATATAGATAAGTGAGTAATAATATGAGCTTATCAAACCCCCCAAACTTGAATATTAGATTGTCCTCAATCGAAGAAAAAAAGAAAGAAATCTCAAGCAGTTGAAAGTGCAATGCCTCACAAGATTCATCACAATCAAGGTTCATCAATCCACATCACACAAGCAATTGAAAGAGATAAGATATTCATCAACTTCGGAAGACTCACGGGAAAGTGTATCGCTCAATCACTCAAGTGTTTAGGTTTTAAATGAAAGCACTCATGACATGTATGAAGAAATTTCTACCATAGGCTTGCAAGAATTCTAAAATCTCCACTGTTTATTTGTGCACACAATTCAAGAATCAAAAAGGACTTTTGATAGGTTGTAATGTAGGCTTTTTGTGAAAGGTAGGGAAATATGGCCAAGTGACTCAAAATCAACTAAGTGCGTCCACCTTATCAATCTTAATTCACTCTCTTATGAACATCTATCCTTCTCCTCAAATCTTACAATCAAACCAAGGCTCTCCTTTTTTTTTTCTTTTCAAGCTCTTTTTTTTTCTTTCTAGAGCCCAATCCTCTTTTCTAACCAACTAAAGATTTTTTATCCTCTTATAATTTTTATTTCACATCAACTTATAGAGAAGAAGGAATTCCAGCTTTCACTTATAGACAAGTATAGAAACCAAGAACTCAAAGGCTACTTTTGAACAATAAACATCAATCCACCCCTTATTTCACCCAACTCTTATAGACAAGAAACAAATCACCTGTTTATAGTACTTCTTATAGACAAGATGGACTACAACGCTTCTCTTTAACTCATGGACAAGAAAAGAAAATTAACAGGCTCAAAGGGGCTGAACTAAGGATAAATCATTACAAGGGACAGTGTTTGGGAAAATATGGCTAACAAAGATGGCCTAAGATCATTTTCTATCATTGTGCACACTATGCAGTCTCAAAACAGAACAAAAGCAAGTTCTAGAGAAACGAAAACATACATGCGAATCTCTCATGAACAAATAAAGGCTCAAATCTCACTTGGGTTAAAAAATTCTTCCTTAGTCAACTTCAATCCACTCAAACATCATGCAAGTATAAAGTTTCAATTAGACCCTATCATGCGGTATTCTACATTCATGGGGAAATCAACCACAATCAAAATCCAATCAACTTAACCAGTATCAATTCCAAACATTGCATATAATGCTAGAGGGTTCAATTACTTAGAAATTTTCCTCACATAGTATCTATATTTTTTTTATTGGCAAAAATTTAAATAAACACACCAAATCAAATAAATGCAATAAAAAATAAAGCAAGTAAAGACAAATAAAACACGAAAGCGAATAAAGATAAGGGATAAAGAGTTCAACTTCTTGTCCACATCCCCCCAAACTTATTTCAAACTCGGAGAGTAAGAAAAAGTTTAAAAATCAGACAAGAAGAACGGTACCTGATTGTTGATCTCAGACATCAACTTTTTATCCACCGGAGGAATCAGCACTGCGCGACGAAGAGATCGGTGCAGCTGGCACTCTGTGTCGATTGACAGGGGGTCTGCGATCGACACAGAGCCTTCTGTCGACTTCCTCTGTGTTGACCTCTGTGTCTATCGACAGGGGCCCTGTCGATCGAAACAGAGGTCGATCCTCCACTGTTCAATTAATTTTATTTTTTTTTGAAATTGAACAACAAAACCAAAAACAAAGTAAAAGCAGAAAATAAAAATAAAAATAAAACAAATACGAAAATTAAAAACCAAATGTAACGCCCCCATCTCATTTTCCTTGATATGAGGTCGCATTACATTGATGTTCAGGTTTTAGCAAACATTTCCTCAATTTAATAAATGAGCGGAAGACTTAAATAAAGGAAAAAGATATTTAATTACATCAAATCGCACTTCGAGTCTGAAATTAGGAAACAGTATTTGAATAATTTAAACATTCAAAAGAAGGGAAGAAGAAACAGAGTGTGTTGCAGCGTGTGTGAAACGTGATGGAGATATGCATATGAAGATTCATATCTCAGGATCTAGGGTTTCAAAACTCTCCACGTCGCTCGTTTACACCCCTGCTCATCCATCCCTGCCGCTCAACCTGCGTATTTTAGAAATAATACGAGGGGCTGAGTACTAGCGTACCCAATGAGAAACATGCTCGAAAACATACATTATATATGAGAAATTCTATGCAACTCACACAGATAGACACGGGGTTTTGTTGAAAGGAACCGTGCTATCTAAAACATTTTCATTTGCACGTGCTATTTTACATGTTATTATATCTGTTTATAGAGTTGTAACTGGAAGCTGGCCGACTTCCAAGTTACGATGAACAGTTAGGAATGAATACTCACTCAACCTTCTGTCATCTAAGTGCATTAGTCTCAGAATTTACCTTTGAGACCCGATCGTAAAAAGATAATCAGTTCACCATCTTCTCAGAGTTTAAGGTCACCGCCATTTCACCCAAGATTATCATATTTCTAGGGTGTAAGGTCACCGCCATTTCACCCTAGTTTATCATTTTCTAGGGTTTAAGGTCAACGCCATTTCACCCGGGTTTATAAGCATAAGATAACGAACTTTAATACCATTAATGAGAGTAGCTCAAGTACTATAAGTACATGGTTCTTGTCTCATTATTATCTCTCTGTTGTTAACAGTCAAACAGAGGACAGATACAATAGCACAAAACATGCATAGCTTCTCATTTAAAACAAATATTTTAATACATTTTCGAAAATAAAACACACTTGCATTTTTATATCAAAATAGTTTCCCACCTGGTGTTTGGCTTCAAAGTATAGATGTTTTCCCACTAGTATGAGCTTAACCTTTCTCCAACCTTCAACCTCCTACAATAATCAGGAGTATCCAAGTTAGGACAACGTTTCTAGGACACGATGATTTCAACATACAATCATCTCTACCATCCTTCTATAAATCCGAATCATCAACCAACTCACATGAATACGCATGTTTGAACTCTTAACATGCTTCTAAAAACATAATATAAACTCATGAATCGAATAAGGTTTGAAATAATTTGGAAACGGAACGAAAATACAAAACTGGATAAAAATGCTCTCTGTCTCGACTGAGACACAACTATCTCGGTCGATATGACTGTATCGACCGAGACACATCAATCTCGGTCGATATGGCTATCTCAACCGAGACCCAAACCATTTCGATCGATATACGCATATCGAGTAGGATAAGACCATCTCGGTCGATATACTCGCGTCGACCGATCTCTTCCCATTTCGACCGAATTGCCTAATTTGATCGATGCTCATCCATTCCGGAGAAGTCTTTTGTCTCGATCGTGCAAGCTCAAACCCAGCCGAAACATGCATCTCGACCGAGATGAGACATATCGACCGAGACCCCTGTCTCGACCGAGATGAGACCCATCTCGGTCGATACGGGTCGTCTTCTCCGGCCCTTCGCACGGCGGTCCTGATTTCCCCGATTTTGGCCATTTCAAACACCAAAACTCACATGCAAACACATATCCAACATCCCTGGACTCTCTAGAATACGAATAACGCAACAAAACTCGGAATTAATGCAAAAACGGAAGGAAAAACGAAGCTCACCGAAAAACTCTTCTCACAGCGGCGGCGTAGAATTCTGGCAACTAAATTTCACTTTCAAGCTATCCGAACACTCCCTACAATTTCAGGAATTCAATGCAATCAACCAAACTCGATTCCATAGCCAAATAAACGATATTCAATCTCCAAAACTCAAAATCAAGGGTGGAGAATACCTCACCTTCTCTCTACGATTTCTCCGTCAAAACACGACCTCTCGGAGCTCACCTTAGCTCAAAATGAAGCTTGGAGGAAGTACTACGTGGTGGTGGTAGTCTCGCAGTCTGGGGTGGCCGGAGCTGGCCGGAGCATCGCCGGGAAATAGGGCTGTCGGGGGGGTTTTGGGTTTGGGAAAAGGGAGTAGCTCTCTCACTCTCTCTCTCTAACTCAAACTATATGAAATGCAAAAATGACATTTTGCACATATAATTGTCCAAAAGCCAATTTCCACTCTACATAATACATATTAATATGTATATGCATCAAATTCTCAATTTCCAAATATATAACTATGTATATATGAATATACATATACTCCACTTCAAATTGAATATTAATACCTCCTTATGATAATCATATCTAATTTCCAAAAATCCCAATTCACCTTATCATTTCCAATAAATCTTGATAATCCTTCTCAATTACATTCATAATTCCAAGCTCAATAATATAATTGACTTTCAAATTGTGGCTAAATAAATTCAAATGCTCTCAAATTAGAGGAAGATTCTCTTTATTAAAATAATTAAGCAATACAAAAGCTTAATTACACTTTGGGTATTACACCAAAAACCAAAATCAACAAACTAAATACGAAATTAAAAACACAAAAAACCTCAAAAATGAAAATAAAATAGAAAATAACAATAAAAATAATTTTACAACCTCAATCCATTTAGATCCAAAAATAAACTAATATTCAGGTTAATCTGACAGTCCCCGGCAACGGCGCCAATTTGATAAACTTCAGTAAAGCGGTTAGCCAAATAAATTTTTACACCCATAGGGGTCGATCCCACAGGGACTGTGCAACAATAAATCCAAAGTACTAGCTATAATTAATAAATCATCGATGTTTGAGGGAATTGGAAAAATGATTTTTGTTTTAGAATTTAAAGATAACAATTGCAAGAAAGTAAAGGGTTTTGAAAACAATAAATAAAGATACAAATCATAGGGCAAATAATTCAATCATCAACATGCAAATTCATTAACTCAGCAATGGGGAAAGATTTGATTTTGGTGGATTAAACTCCTTGGTTGGGCAATTAAATCCTAGATTACTAATTAGTGACTATCTCCTCTCGGTCTCAAGAACACCAAATTAGTCAATCTCGATAATTATCTAATTAAATCCTACAAATTAATTCTTCCTTTTGAGACAGAAAATAATTGCATTCAATTCCTTTTTCCTATTATCAATTTTCACCTCTCGGTCCTTCAATTAATAACTACAAACCTAGATTCAGATTCATCACTCGATCCTTCTCTAAATCTAGATTCGATTAATTAAGCACAAGGAATTAAACCATGCTATTGAGTTGAATCATTCAAACATGATCAGAAAAGAACATCAAAACCCTAGAACCTGTTTAGGGTTCTAGCCACTAAACATAACTTGAAATAAATAAAACATACTATTATTAAAGATAAATTACCTTTCAAGGACAAGAGGAACCTTGAAGGTTTGGAAAAACTCCAAAGAAAATAAAAAGTTGGTCCATAGACAGATAAATTTTCGTGCCCTATTGAGTCTCTATTTATAGAGGATGGAGAAAGACCTAATTTGAGTATTGGGCTAAAATATCAAAAGTTGCCAAAACAGGCCAAAATCAGCTTTCCGGACTTCTGTGTCGATCGACGGAAATCCTGTCGATCGACACAGTCTTCAACCATGTGGACTGCCTTGCCTTGACAATCCTGTCGATCGACAGGGCTGCAAACTCTGTCGATTCCTTCTTCTTTTGTGCCTTCGATCGACATCCGACCTCTGTGTCTCTCGATAGGATTCCTGTCGATCGATACAGAGGTTCTGCTTCAGGATTTTGGCTTCGTCTTTCATCTCTGGTCAACTTCCCGTGCGTCAATCGAAGCGGCACTCCATGTGATTCGACTCTTTCATCATTTCAGCTCTTTTTAACCCTAAATACCTGCAAAATCACCCACGAAAGGCATAACACCCTTTAAAGTAGACTCATGCACAATAATAAGTAAAAACATACTATAAAGCACTTGAAACAATGGAGAAAATATAGATAAGTGAGTAATAATATGAGCTTATCACCATTTTCCCACAGTCGATTTAGAAACATTTATGCTATTTGCTAGAGATCTAATTATACCCCTTTTATGATAATTCACTTGTTCTAATGTATCTACATTTACCTGATGTATCTTTTTCACCACTTTAATAATTTCACATCTTTTTCTTTGCTTTCTTGCAGTTCCCAGATCCGTGACACTGTCTTCCGACAACAGTTGAATATTGTAGCAGCTTCGTTTATTTTTCCTCTTGCTTGTTTGCCATTTTTGTAATTCATAAGCAAAAACTGCACCATCTCTTCTCTTTGCTGATTAGGAACATATTTTTGTAATCCCATTTTGTGGTGATGTATTTAATGTGGAGAATCTGAATTGTAATTTTGTTTGTATTTATAGAATATTTTGAGTGGGAAAACAGAAATTATACGCAAAAAATAGGTTCAAAATAGCCTCCAAATTTTTATTTTGGGGTAGTTTTTAATTCAATGTTTGCCTCTCTTTTTCTCGAATTTTTACAGTTTTTTTTTCTATTTTTTAATGCTTAATTATTAATCTACTAACTAATCAAACCCCTAAATATCTGTTATCACTACAACATTAGTTATTGTGTCCTTTTGAAATAAGACATCTTAAGCGGGACAAGGAAGTACATTTCTTCTGCTTTAGGAAATTAACTCCCTTTTTATTATATTAATTTATGTTGCCATAAATAAATTCTTTAACCTCTGTTGCGACTTAGACTAGTTTTAATAGCGATCACATATATTTTGGTCGTCTGCCACGTCAACTATTTTAGAATTAAAAAAATAAAAAAAAAATGTCTTTCTTTGTTTTGTGGGGGTCGACCATTCTTTTTCAATTGCTTATTTATTGACCAATAAGTTTGTGATATTTGTATTCCTTTTATAAGTTCATTAATTCTATATAAATATAACAATAAAATAAATATATTTTTTTTATACAATGATATAAAATAAATAAAAACTATGCCAAAATTCATAAACTTTATTCTCTACAAATAGAATAGGGGGCGGATCAGGTAAGAAAAAGTTCCCTGTGAGAAAAAGAATGAATCATATCCATCAGATCTTAATAAATCAATGGTGGATATAAAATCAAGCAACAAGTAAAACACAATCAAGCAACATAGTGATCAAGCAACAACTAAAACACAATCAAGCAATTGCTTGATTGTGT
>JAPKLW010002657.1:301-37446 GCA_026898455.1 Plectranthus barbatus | reverse complement strand
TATATATATATATATATATATATATATAGGGATTGGATCCGGTGATAAATATTCCCCCCATGATAAAATGATAAAGCCGCTTGAGTACCTGTACAATATTGCTTGGTTGTGTTTTAGTTGTTGCTTGATTGTATTTCAGTTGTTGCTTGATCATTTGTTGCTTGATTGCGTTTTAATTGTTGCTTGATTAGATATCAACCATTGAATTAATTAGATCTAATGGATGAGATTCATTCTTATTTTTAATGTATTTATTTATTATCATTTGATCTCATCCCTATATATATATAATGTATGAATTAAAGTTCATTCAAATGACCTACTGTAACTCGAAATCATGACCTATTGAACAATAGTAGTAATATATTAATTACTTTCGTTTCGCGTTTTGAGTGATTTTATATTTTTCTAATCCTCAAACACATACATTATAAAAAAAATTATTTAAATAATGAAATTTAATTATGCAAAGATATATGTAAATATATAAGAATATAAACTAATATATTTCACATGAAAATATTTAGTCTATTATTTAGTGAGAAATGCATTTTCATATTTTATAAATGAATTTCACGAGGGAAAGAAAGTAAAATTTTAATTATATTTATCTAAATCTACAAATATATAGATATTAATATATTGATGAAGCAAAGTTAGACAAATGAAGAGGAATGTTCCGAATATTATTTAAATGTATAATCAATTGATTATAATTAAAACGCTAACTGCGACACTCCTGATTGATAATTCACTCAATCTAATTATATTATATATTATTATTCATTAGTTTTATTCGGTAAAAAAGAATTATCCAATTTCACCATATATTATTAGCAAAGATATGAGCTCAACATGCATAAAATTCTCTATAATATAATAACTCATAACTTTCTAATATCAAACATAAAGATTATTATAATAAAAAATTATATTTGCAACATGATTTGAGATGTATAGAAACTTAAGAACTACCCAAGTTTCTACTTTTTCAAAAAATATATTTTGGCCTTAATTCGTACAATTCTTAATTTTCTACAATTTATCTATTATGATATATTCATTAATTATAATCATTTGTTGATTTTAATTTTTTTATTAATAATATTATAAATGATATCTCTTCTTAAAATTATGATAATTTCTAAATTTATGCTTATATATGTGGATTAATATAATGATGAACCTTCAAATATATATAATATAAAAATTATAGATTCATTTAAAAAATTTACTTTTTAGAAAATCTTAGCAATCGAGATTATTAAAAGATAAAAATCCTAATAATAAGTATATTTTTCACTATATCCCAATTATGTGGTTTCGTATTTTTTTTACACTCATTATTGATAAGTATTTTCATTATTAAAACTAATATACTATCATTCAACTATATACTTCTATTTAAAATTATTTAAAACAAATAATATTTTACTTATTCAATAAAATCATATTATTTGTCTTAATATGTTAGAATAGAATATTATATTATTGTTAAAAAACTATAAACTAAAAAGATAAAATTAAATATAAGTAGTTGAATAAATCAAAATAAAATATGAATTTATGAATATAAGTAATTTGAAATTTTAAAAATAAATAAATTGATTGTGCAACGCACGGGTGTAATTCTAGTAAAACTTAATATATAAATGTGGCTTATTTTAGACCACAACTTGTTTTAGTTTTCCATCCGTAATCGTGCAGGTGAAAATGAATAACTTTAGGGTAGGCTGCATGAATTTTGGGGATAATTGTTATTTTGCTACAGTAATTTACGGTTCCCTTTTAGTATAGTATATAGATATAGATTATCAAACGTTTATGTAGTATTTATCCAATCATTGTTTATTATAGTTTTTAAGTTTCACTAAGATTTTAGCAATTCTTTAATAAAAACTAATTATTTTTAATATAAAAATTTGAATATATTGCAATATATTATATATATATATATATATATATATATATACTACAAAGTTTTTTATTAAAATTATTACAATACCTAAAACATTTGTAAAACTACAATTTTAATTTGTTTTAACAAAAATTGGTTAAATGATTTATAATAGTAATGATATTTTTGATTAATTTATTTAATAATATTTGTTTATTTTTATTATTTTTTATTACAAATTATTCCTTCCATCCCGAGTAAATTATCCACATTTCTTTTTTCATCTGTCTAACAATATTAATCAACTTTTCTAAAATAGCAAATTTCTCACTAGTTTAAAAAAAAAGAGGACAAATTGAGGATAAAATAATAAGTTGAATGAAAGTTAGAATCTCTGCTTTCCAATTGGACGAGTTGAGGTTAATGGCGATCCAGAAAATCCACCCGAAAGCGATATTAACAAAACCCAGATCGTCAATCTTCATACTTACAGCTTCTATTGCGTGCATTGCAGTGTTGTATCTTGTATCCTCTCTAGTTTCCGCACCTGGAAGCATGCAACAGATCATGAATAGCCCTCAAGATCGTCGCTTTTTGCACCAGAAATACTTATATTCGGGGAGCAGAATCGACTGCCCGGGAAAACACTGCGATTCTTGTGAGGGTTTAGGGCATCAAGAATCCAGCCTCAGGTGTGCCCTTGAAGAAGCATTATTTCTGGGCAGGTATGTTTGCGTATGTTCCCTTCCCAATTTGGAGATGGTTGTGTATAACATGGAATCTACTTGTAATTTGGACGCTTGAAGGAGTCGCGATTCTACTTTTGTAGATTGATGCATTGATCATAATTAGTGGGTTTTATTGATTTGCTGGATTTGGCCATCCCTGGGTTTACGTAGGATGCGATGCTATTTGTTTACAATATTGGATAGGAGCTATATTGTTATTTTTCAGGAAGTTTGTTCTTGCAAGTTTGTGAATATTTTGGCCTGTGTTTAGTTCTGTCTTGGTTTCTGTTGGTGAAAAACCTTATTTGATTCTTTGGCGGTTGTCAATTCTGAGTTTCCAGTTTTTGGATTTCTAGAACGAATTTCCATGTAGATTCATAATATTCCCTTTCAGTGAACAAGTTAGTTAATGTTGAGTCATGTTAATGTTTACTAATTCTGCAATATCTATGTAGTATATTACACTTCAAAGTGAATTAATAAAATTGGCAGCAAGCAATCTTCTTTTATTGTTATGTAAAAAGATGAAAACTAGGAAACAAGTACTTGAGTGAGTCTGAAGATCAAAAAACTATACTCTTTTCCCAACAGTACTGAATGAAAATAACAGATTTTTCAAGCCTGTTGCTTTTATTAATAACTGAATTGCTTGCATGGTTGAAGTTTATTCAGGCAGCTCAAAAATGAACAATATTTTAGCTCACATATTAGCTATTAAGATATGAGATCAGAGTTCCTTTACCTCTGTATCTTAAGCTAAGGCCATTTCGGTGTGCTATAATGTTGCAGGATTTTAATTTAGCTACGCAGATTACACCCTTCTCTGCAGTATAAGATTCTTCCTCACTAATTATCTTCCTTACACTTTTCTCCTCCTCTGGCTGCAGGACCTTTGTAATGCCTTCAAGGTTGTGCATAAATCAAATACACGATAAGAAAGGAATTCTTCACCAGTCTGGCAATATAGTCTCTGAAGAAGGGTGAGTTTGATTTTGCAGTTTGGAAGATGGCTAATTGTGCATTACTAAAAGAATTAGTCGTACAGGTATTGGATATGTAGTAGTGAACATAAGCTAGAATGTGATCTTTTTGGGCATTATAATGTTGACTCGCAGTTGGCTGGAGACAGATTAAGATAGCGTTTGAGGAGACAGCACTTTTCTGTAAATTGCTGAAACATTTGCTTATCTTTGACTAAAACTGTTGTGTTGGCTGAATGGGAGGTTCATGCATACGTGAGTGAGCTCGTAGGGTTTGATCGATGTTGATTAAGAAATGAAGTGAAGTTGTTGAAACTTATAGAAGCGTGTTTTTGTTATTGTGTGAAAGTGTTGAGAGAGACACGTGGAGTTAGCTTATTGGCCAAGAAAGAAAGGAGCTGTTATTCGGTTATAACAGCCAGCTTCATTCATCTGTTTTCACGAGCTGCGCATCTGAGTTTTGGATCTGATTTCTGTACAATCAGTGAGTTTTTCGAGTGGTGTGTTGTAATCATCTTCTTCCCGAGCATCTAATTAAAATACTCCTTTACCTGCTCGTGGACGTAGCCGGATTCCGGTGAACCACGTAACCCGCGTGTTGAGTATTATTTGTTGTTTAGTGTTCTTGTTTTGTGTTTAACTCGGTTTGGAGGCGTGCGATTCATAACAAGTGGCACTGTCTGTGGGAAACGAGAGGCGCGCACGATCAAAATCAAGTAGAGGAAGGAGTTCTAGAGCCCGATTCTGAATTTTGAGCCGATACCAAGGACAGGTCCCCTCTCTCCTTGGTTATCTTGCTTGGTGTGCTCTGGTTGTCTGGGAGCTGTGAGCTCTAACTTTTGGAGTCTGTGTGTGAGTACAATTGTGATCAACACGTTGTGTATCTGTGAATCCCTGCAATCTTGAACCTCAGTTGTTGAGAATTTATGTGTGAAATCTGTTGCCCGTATAGCTGGGGATTTCTTTTTGATTAGTGAAATATTCTCCTATATCTGTGAGAATTGTGATACTCTCTTTGGATTTCTGAGTTGAGTTTTGGATCAAGATCCTACATCTTGTGCGATATGGTTTCAGGGAAGTATGAAATAGAGAAGTTTATAGGGAAGAATGATTTTGGGCTCTGGAAATTGAAAATGCAAGCCATCCTGATAGAGAAAGGTGTGGAGGAGGCTATCTTGCCCGATAATGCTGGTTTCAAAAGTGAAACAGCTGAACAAAAGTTGAAACTTATGAATAAGGCAGGAAAGCCCTCATATTGTGCCTGGATGACAAAGTCCTTAGGGAAATATCCAAAGAAAAGACTGCATCTGATATTTGGAAGAAACTAGAGTCATTGTATCAGACCAAATCCTTGGCAAATCGACTGTATATGAAGAGGAGGCTATACTCCTATAGATTCTCTGAGGGAAAGAACTTGCAAGAATAGCTTGATGAGTTTAATAAAGCAGTGGATGGGTTGGAAAGCATTGGTGAAGAGATAGCTGATGAGGACAAGGCTATACAACTACTAAATGCACTGCCCAAGTCCTATACAAACCTCAAAGATGCATTAACATATGGGAGAACTGGTACACTGTCACTGGATGAAGTATTATCTACAATTAAGGGAAAAGAAATTGAGATTTTGTCAGATAATATAGGCAGTGAACATACCAATGTAGGCCTGTTTGTGAAGAAATGTCAAAATAGCAAGTTCCAGAAAAAGATTGGAGGAAATCAGAAGTCATATAATTCAGAGAGGCAGCCCTTTAATTTCAAGGACACTAAACCAAATGTGTTCCAAAACAGGAATAAAGGTGCCTCCAGAATGTTGAGCACAAGAATCCCATTCAGATGCAAGAAACTAGAATATGTCACTACTGCAAAAGGAGTGGACACCTTATAAGAGACTGCCCAGTTTTGAAAATGAAGAACCAACAAAATCAGGAACTCATACAGTCAGATTCTCAGAACAGTCTAATGATGAGGTGCTGAATGCTGTAGATTGCTCCAATGATGGATGGATTTTGGATTCAGGGTGCTCTTTCCACTTGTGCTACAAACTAGATTGGTTCACCTCAATAAGTATGAAAAACTTGGGGACTGCGATGCTGGGGAATGATCATGTGTGTCAAATTCAAGGAGTTGGTTCTATCAGGATTCAGAACCATAAAGGAGAAGTGAAGATGTTAACTGAGGTAACATACATACCCCAGATCAAGAGGAATCTTATATCTCTTGGGACACTAGAAGCCAAGGGATACAAGTTTGTTGGTGATGGAGGTGAAATAACATTCTGCAAGAGAGCAGATGATGTATTGAAGGGCAGAAGATTGAATAGCATATACTATCTGTATGCTAAAACAGTGGAAGGACAAGCTGATGTAGTTCAAGATGAGGATCTAAGGGTGTGGCACTTGAGGACTGGTCATATAAGTATAAGAGGTCTGGATGAACTGAGAAAACAAGGCTTGATCAAATACAATCCAGACATTGAGCTCAGTAATTGTGAGGAATGCTTGCTGTCTAAAAGTGTAACACCCCAAAATCATTTAGTAAGAGAAAAACTCTCAAGGAAGCAGGTTTTATGCACAAAATCTCATAATTATAAATGCTCAGAATTTCAATAGATTTTGCACAAATAAAAGTATCTATAGAAAGTTTCTTCTTTAAAAAAATAAGAGGAAGCCACATCCTGAAATCGCATCTCCTCGTCTTACTCTTCAACCTAAAAAGAGTGAAAATCATAGGAATGAGCGTAAAACTCAGTGGGCTTCTTGTAAGCAGTTATAATCAATTGCCATATGCATAATTTGTAAGAAAACACATAACTTATGAACCATAAGGTTTTGACCCTTGCGGGTCCTTTCATTTGATCCCGAAGGATCCATATCCATGCTTCTGATCCATAAGGATCCCTATCCATGCTTTGATCCATAAGACTTTCTCTAGTAATGACTCTCTCCAAGAGTCATAGGAAACGACAAACAACTTTTCATTAAAAAAAAAAAATTATTGATGCTACAATACACGACTTTGAGCTGCTGCACAATCTAAGGGCATTCAATCTCATGCTGCCAAGTGGCAGCATGTGATTGGGTGCTCATATTTTTTCTGGATAATTAGTAATTTTATGGATATTATTAATAAATATTTAAAATTCATCATAATAAATTATATCAAAATTCATAATTTTTTTTTCTCTATAAAATGAGCCTAATATTCATACATTTTCATTCACAAACTCAACTTCTATTTTCTCTAGTGTTTCTTCCTTCTAATATCTAGTTATGAATCCAAATGATCCCAATTACTTCTTCAATTCCCAAAATTATCCAAGCCAACAAGATTATCCTATCTCCCAAAACTATTCAAACTACCAAAATTCCCAACAATTTCCAAATTTTGAATATCAAAATTTTCCTTTCTCCCCCAATTTCAATCAAACTCAAATCTCTCAAGATGTTCAATGTCCTAGTAACAAAATTCCGAAAGGATAAAAAACTACTTGGGGTGTGAAAGAAGATGTAGCCCTCATGTCTTCATGGGTCTATGCCAGTGAAGATAGCGTACGTGAAAAAATCAGAAGAGGACCTCGTTATGGTCTCGGATACATAAATTGTATCATGATCAAGCAGAAAATCCAAATGATCTCAACGAAAGAAACGTTGAATCACTGAAAGGTCGTTGGAAACGACTTAATGAAAATGTTAGTAAGTTAGTGGGTGCTTACAAGGAGGCATATGCGCGAAAAAAGAGTGGTATGAGCGAGAACGATATTGAGAAAGAAGCTCAGACAATTTATGAAGAAGGTGGCACTAGGAGCAAGTTTCAGGATTTTGTTGTGTTGTGTTCACTTTAGTAGTTTGTTTTTGTATTTGTAACTCGTTGTATTATGTTTAATTTCTATTTCAACTCTTGAAATTTTTATTTTATTATCAAGTCAAATATTAAATTTTTAAGAGTATGTAATTTTTATTATAGTTATATATTATATATAAATATATAATTAAAAAGAATTATAAATAATACATATTGAAATATTATTATAAAAAATTATATAATTTAGGTTGGGTGGATGTCATTACTAGAGTAGAAATTAAGTTGGGTTGTGGGTTGTGTAGGTGGAAGAGAGAGAAAATAATATTTTATTGTTAGGTTGGGTTGTGTTGGGTTGTTAGTAGAGATAGTCTAAGGATCCCTATCCATGTTTTGATTCATAAGGATCCATAGCCATGCTTTGATCCATAAGGATCCCTATCCATGCTTTGATCCCGAAGGATCCATTGGTTTTCATACAAAGAACACATTAGCAATAATGATTATAACCTTAACAACATGCTTACACATAAGGAAACCCACCACTTATCTTGCAACGTAGAAAACATTGCTTAGGAGTTCTCTCAACCTTAGTGGAATGTGTTTGTGTCTAGCTTGATAACAAGATTTAATTTTCTATTTATAGTGCAAAGTATGAACATAGCCTTGCAACCTCACCATATAGCCTTGCTTAGTCATTCGATGCATGTCCGCCACGTGTATATCATAGTCATGCTTAGTCACTCTAAGTCTAGTGTAGGTCTTTCTTATTCAATAAGTATACCAATGCATGTTTGCCAAGTGTGATACATAGTTGCGCTTAGTCACCCTAGCCTAGATTAGGTTTGCTTTGTCAATGGTCAACAATTACAACTATTATATTTTATTGGATGTTAGCCATCTAACATGTGTACTCAATTATAACCATTCATTTCAAATGGTAGTGTATTAGAAGAATGGTTAAGCTTTTATCTTTATTATTTTTAGAAGTATCTTAGTGGTAACACATGTCTTTAACCAAAATATGTTATTTTTAGAAAATTTGGGTCATTACATCCCTTCCTCCTTAAAAAAATTTCATCCTCGAAATTAACTTACTTGTTTTAGGATGTATGGATCCAAGTTCTTGATGTCATATGAAAATATCTTCATGATTACTTCACTTCACTAATACTAGAAGTGTATCTCTATTCCTTAGCATACACTAAATTGTTATCTATCACATTTTTATATCTTCATAATAGGGGTAAACTTCATTTTATAACTCCTATGTTCTATTGAGGGATGGGACAATACAATCATGCTCCTTTCAAATCATGTTTTCGAGGACTTATTTATTTTAGAAAATGAAGTTTTTTATAATCATTTCAATTTCTTAGGATCTTGCATGCTTAGATATATAATGATCAGCCCAAGAAACATGATAACTCCTCATTTACTTTGAATAGATGATCTTTACTTTCTAAAACATTTGCTTAACATGCTCAAAATCATTAAAACTCATGACTAATGCGTACCTTAAGAGTAAGTCACGGAGACTGATTTCAGAGTGCATTTCCTCATTTTCTAATCTTTTCTTTAAAATCATATTTCATTATCGAGTCTACAAGAAAGTAGACCTGCTCTGATACCACTTGTAACACCCCAAAATTATTTAGTAAGAGAAAAAACTCTCAAGGAAGCAGGTTTTATGCACAAAATCTCATAATTATAAATGCTCAGAATTTCAATAGATTTTGCACAAATAAAAGTATTTATAAGAAGTTTCTTCTTTAAAAAAATAAGAGGAAGCCACATCCTGAAATCGCAGCTAGGGTTGGTGTTCTACTTGTTTGGTGTGGCAGTTTCTTGGAAGTCAAATCTTCAATCTGTAGTTGCTTTATCCACTACAGAGGCAGAATTTATAGCAATCACAGAGGCTATTAAGGAGGCTATATGGCTGAGGGGGTTGATAAATGAACTTGGAGTTGAGCAACAAGCTATCACGGTTTTGTGTGACAGTCAATGTGCTTTGCACTTGGCAAAACACCCAGTTTTTCATAGTAAGTCGAAACAAATTAATGTTCGGTTCTATTTTGTCAGGGACATCGTGGAGAAGGGTTGGATAAGGCTTGAGAAGGTTCATACATCAGAAAATGCGGCTGATGCTCTTACTAAGCCAATATCTTCGAACAAGTTTCAGCATTGTCTAAAACTCATGTTGTGTCCTGTAGTGGGACGAAGAGGCAGGAAGTGGAGGTTGTAGCGTGGATGCAGCCAGGAGGGAGATTTTGTTGTGTTGGGTGCATGGGAGTTTCATGCATATGTGAGTGAGCTCGTAGGGTTTGATCGATGTTGATTAAGAAATAAAGTGAAGTTGTTGAAACTTATAGAAGCGTATTTTTGTTATTGTGGGTAAGTGTTGAGAGAGACACATGGAGTTAGCTTATTGGCCAAGAAAGAAAGGAGTTGTTATTTGGTTATAGCAACCTGCTTCATTCATCTGTTTTTGCGAGCTGCGCATCTGAGTTTTGGATCTGATTTCTGTACAATCAGTGAGTTTTTTGAGTGGTGTGTTGTAATCATCTTCTTCCCGAGCATCTAATAAAAATACTCCTTTACCTACCCGTGGATGTAGCCGGATTCCGGTGAACTACGTAACCCGCGTGTTAAGTATTATTTGTTGTTTAGTGTTCCTGTTTTGTGTTTAACTCGGTTTGGAGGCGTGCGATTCATAATAAAAACTGCTCTTGGCAGCTACAAACTTTTTTTTTTTTTTTTTTTTTGCTGTTCTAATGTCTTAATGTAGCCTTTTTTTTTCCTAGGTGGACTGCTAACTCCTGTAATATGGATTCATTGTATGACTTGGATCTCATGTCCAACAGTGCCTGTGATTTTGGATAATTCAAAAGAGTGGCTTCATGTCCTTGCTACAAGCATGAAGCTGGGATCCAGAGGGATAGCACATGTGCAAGGAGTTAGTCGAACTGATCTTCAACAGAAAAAACTATATTCAAATCCTCTACTCATTAATCGAACTGCAAGTCCTCTCTCATGGTAGGTATTTAAAATCTTCTTTTCTATATCACTACTGCTGTATCGGAGCTTGTAATTTGAAGGGTTTTATCTGTTAACGAGTCCATGGCTTATATTGTGACAACAAATAATTAGCATCATCAATGAATCAAATGGTATCTTCTGTCGTATTACACTGGAAAGATACTTGTACTTATTTAGTTTGTTATGTTTGAAAAAAGCACTTCAATTCTCATTTATCGAATCATCAGATGCTGTAAAATCTTGGACATCAACCTGCTATTCATTAGGCATTTTTTAATCTCCTTTGAATTACATACTTTCATTAGTTTTTGAATCTTGATTACTTTTGTGTAGGTATTAATCGTGGTAGTCATTCAGGTTCATGGAGTGCAAGGATCGGAACAACCGCGGCTCTATTATGCTGCCATATTCTTTTCTTCCATCAATGGCTGCAAAGAAGCTGTGCGATGCTGCAGAAAAGGTGATATACTGCATTCATGTTATTTTTCTCTTAGTCTACTAAAGTCACCAAGCCCTAACCCATGCATATCAAATTGATTTAGTTTCTAGATATACGTTTCTCCTATGATAATAAATGCATGTTTAAACCAGATAAAGGCACATCTTGGAGAATATGCTGCCATACATGTACGCCGGGGTGATAAGCTGAAAAATAGGAAGGACAGGTTTGGCGTTGACAGGACCTTACATCCTCATCTTGATAGAGATACACGTCCAGAGTTTATTCTTTGTAGAATTGCCAAATGAGTCAACCCTGGCCAAACCCTCTTCATTGCATCAAATGAGAGGACTCCTGGCTTCTTTTCACCTTTATCTGGAAGGTAACTTTTTGCTACTGAAGAGTTACATACTTGGACTACAATTTCTCCTGATTGATATTGTGAAAATGCTAGCTGTTAATGAGTGATGGTATGCATCATTGGAGCTAAGTTTAGATGATAGTTTAAGGTTGTAACCACTTATGCTGATAATTGGCCTTGACTATGCTCTTATGATCAAAGTCCGTATCTAGAAAAGATAAGAATCCAGAAACTCTACTCGTGAGTGATTGAATTATCTACATCTCGTTGAAAGATTCACTGTCTGAGTTGAATTTGCAGGTACAAGTTGGCGTATTCATCAAACTACAGCAGTGTTTTGGATCCATTGATTGAAAATAATTACCAACTGTTGATAGTGGAAAGGCTTATTATGATGGGAGCCAAAACATTTATTCCAACATTCAAAGAAGAGGAAGCTGATCTCAGCCTCACAGATGATCCCAAAAAGAACACCAAATTATGGCAAATACACAACTGCTAACCTTCATCCATTTTTTGTTTGTTTTTTTAAATCAAGAATATGTGTGGTATTTATTTATTTATTTTTTTTCATTATTTTGTTAATACTGGTTAGATTTTTAAAAACACCAACTGTATCTATGGCTTTGTATTCTAATCCATTCATATGTAGACTAGAACCTAATGCGTTGTAACATAAAATATTTTTCATTCAAATCTTTTTGAATTTACACTCATAATAACTGAGCTTGAATATACATTTATGAATTCAAACAAATTAAAGAATAAAGAAGAAAAGAATAAGAAGTGATCAAGCTCCACAGAGACATCCTAGGTCAGCACCTCTCTGCAAGCCATCAGATCACATAAAAAAATAAAAAGTAATTTCAAATGCGGCTAGTCTTGTGATGATGGAAATAGACGACAGCGAGCACGATATCTTGGCGATGAGATTGAGGCAGCTTGTATTAATACATAAGCCACTGGGTTTTGAGATTGTTTTCATCCATGAATGTGAGAGGCGTCTAGGAGCCGATGATGTTTCCACAGCCATCCTTGATAGGCTTGGGGGCTTGAGTCGATTTCCAATGCGCCTTGCTCGATTTCACACTCCGATCCGTCTTCGATTTTCCCATCTTCTTTACCGGAGTGTAGAAGTACATCTTCCCATTCTCATTCCGACCTACTTCTGCTTATCAAATTCAAATATTAATTACCAACTTAATTAAATATATTCTAAATTTACAAAAATATGAAAGTAAGAAGAAATTAATTACCTGAAAGTTGAAGAGGGTAATAATCGTAGATATTAACACGCTTAATGATGAAGTCATTCTGATCATTGGCAATCTCCCTTGTTAGAAAATCGACGATGAGTTCCTCATCACTCGGCTTAAATTCATATCCCAACGGAATATCCCACCAATCAAATTCCAAAATAATATCATGCAATCCAGCTGCTTCGTTTTCGTCGTACGCCTCCTCGCCGCCGCCGTTGCCGTCGCCGGCGTAAGGGTTTCCATCCAAATCCGAATCCGCGATTGAACTACTCATATTCAACCCATTCACCGGTTCTGTAACTTAAGAATTTAATTAATTGATCCGACGTTTCTCCTTATTTATCAATAAACAAGTTAATCAAAAAGAAAAATACCTTGAGATTAAGTTGCCGTTGTACACCACCACGTCGCCGTCGCCGTCGCCGCCACTGACGTTTGGCTCCTTCCCGAATTCACTTTGAGCCTTTGTAATGGATGGAGTTACAATATTTTCATCTATGCAAATAAATAAATAAAACAAATTTCAGCCCATCTATAATATAAATAAATCAAGAATCAGCAACAAATATATCAAAAGAAGTTAGTTAAATTTTTTAAGATTATGAATTCATATTTTAGATTTTTTTGTTACCTTAAATTTGTACGCTAGGCTCTTTAAACTCCAATGAAAGTCCCAACTTCTTTGCATGTTCATTTAAAGCGATTGAACTAATCATATTCGATTCCTCTGTCAATTATGTAATCAATGGAGTTACTTTATTTCCATCCATGATCATATAAGATTAAATAAACAAACTACTATGATTTTTACTTATTGTGACTTGCACCCTTATTCAAACAAACGGGAAATTTTTTTTTTTTTGAAATATGTAACATATTACTACAACCGAGGGGGAAAATATTTTTTCAAAATATGGTTCGATATAAATAAGTTCATGTCATTCATTACATAGATAAATCAAGAACCAACAAGCATATCAAATATTTTAACTATTTCATTATTTTCAAATTCTTAAAAGATTTTTTTTTTTTGGGAATCTAAAATTAACAAAAAAAACAACAAATTCCAGGCAATATATTACATAAATATATCAAAAAATGATTAATAATTTTGAAATAATATAAAATACCTTCAATTGGCTCTTCATTGAATAAAAGTTCCAATTCCTTCACAGTTTCAGCATCGAGTTCTGTATATATTACATCAAATAAAACAACAAATTTCAGGCCATCGTTTACTTAAATAAATAAGAGCCAACATATATATTAAATATTTTAACTAGTTCATTGTTTTCAAATTCTTAAATCTACGTTGAGCAATGCACAAAGGCGAACTAGTATAAAAGAAAAAAAAAATCATTTCTGTTAGGAATCTAAAAATTAACAAAAAAAATAACAAATCCCAGGCCATATATTACATAAATAAATCAAAGAACCAACAACAAATATATCAAAAAATGATTAATAATTTTGAAATAATATAAAATACCTTCAATTGGCTCTTCATTGAACAAAAGTTCCAATTCCTTCGCAGATTTAGCGTCGATGTCTGTATATATTAAATTAAATAAAACAACAAATTTCAGACCATCGTTTACTTAAATAAATAAGAACAAACAAATATATTTAATATTTTAGCTAGTTCATTATTTTCAAATTCTTTAATCTACGTTGAACAATGCACAAAGGCGAACTAATATAAAAGAAAAAAAAAATCATTTCTTTTAGGAATCTAAAAATTAACAAAAAAAACAACAAATCCCAGGCCATATATTACATAAATAAATCAAAGAACCAACAACAAATATATCAAAAAACAATTATTAATTTTGAAATAATATAAAATACCTTCAATTGGCTCTTCATTGAGTAAACAAAGTTCCAACTCATTGGCAAATTCAGCGTCGGCGTCTGTATAAATTACATCTAATAAAACAACAAATTTCAGGCCATCGGTTTACTTAAGTAATTTAAGAACTAACAATAATTATATTAAAGATTGTTAACTTATGTCTGAAATTAATTTAGAATTAATATGTATAAATAGATACCTTGTTCTGGTTGCGTAAGGCCGTCTTCACCACCGGAATGAAAAACTCCGTCCATATTGAATTCAGGCTAATTTGCAATCCAAAGCTAAGAGATATTTAACTACATGAAACACAACAATAATATATAATTGATGGTGTTATAAATATATCGAGGAGACATTTGCTAGTAAGATTTAAGGCAAATAACAAATTACTTTAAATATGGCATAATAAATTTACGAATCCATTATACATCTAATAAAATATCTATCTATCTTTCACTCATATATACAATCTACAATAAATATAATTTACATTCAAATCTATCAATGACCCAATCCAACATAATTTTTTAAATTAGATATGAATTTATTTCTCATCCAATATAATAAAAGATATCTTAAATTTACAATTATTATGCACTAAAAAGGATAATTACGTGAAAAATAAAAATTAGTGATAGACCAACAATATTTGCCTCAATGAATAACGTATTATTGAGCATGTATATATAGAGTTTACAAGATACATGTGACCTATCTAAAGATATATACAATCTAGAGATATATGTAAATCTAAGAAGATATAGATAAATTATTTTGACCTAGTATCTTCGGTCATATCTATGCTAATATCCCCCCTCAAGCGAGATTGTGAGAAGCCAATAACTCGAAGCTTGCCGCGAAAGTATTCGAACAGTGGACGAGGTAGACCTTTGGTGAATATGTCTGCCACTTGTTCGGAAGATGGAATGAAGATGGTGTTCAATTTCTTTGCATGCACTAATTCCCGGACAAAATGGTAGTCGATGTCGATGTGCTTGGCGCGCTTATGTGCGACAGGATTTTGAGTCAGAAAGATTGCACTGTTGTTGTCGCAGAACAGAGACGGCGGCGCAGAGAGTGGGACGCGAAGCTCATGTAAAAGATTTGTGACCCATATTATTTCTGCAGCAGAGTTTGCGAGGGCGCGGTATTCTGATTCGCAACTGGATCGCGAAACTGTCGGCTGTTTCTTAGCGCTCCAAGATATAAGATTTCCGGCAAGAAATAATGCATACCCATAAGTTGAACGACGTGTGTCCGGACACCGAGCCCAATCTGCGTCAGAGTAGGCGACGAGATTGCAGCTTTCTCGAGTCGAGAAGATCAGACCATGATTGATTGTTCCTTTCACATAGCGAAGAATACGCTTGACTGTCTGATAATGTTCCTCGGTGGGAGCGTGAAGAAACTGACTTACCAAATTTACGGCAAAGGAAAGATCAGGCCGTGTGATGGTTAAGTACTGAAGCGCGCCAACTAAGGACCGGTAGATAGTGATGTCAGCGAAAGCTTTCCCATCAGCCTGAAGAGTAGTGTTAGCGGCGATCGGAGTCGAGACTGGCTTGGATTCCAATAAGTCTGTTCGAGAGAGAATGTCCCTGGCATACTTTGCTTGAGACAGAAAAAGTCCATCCACAGTATAAGTGACTTCCAATCCAAGAAAATAGTTCAACTGTCCAAGGTCTTTAATGGAGAACTCCGAATTCATGTCCTGAATAAATCTGGAGATAGAGGAGACATTGTTTCCTGTTAAAATGATGTCGTCGACATATACCAGTAGAAACAAGACCACATCGTCTTTGAATAAGGTGAAAAGCGATGTGTCTGATTTGCTACAGGTGAAACCCAGACGAAGCAGATAATCACTGAGACGAGTGAACCAGGCGCGTGGAGCTTGCTTCAGACCGTAAAGAGCCTTGGACAGTTTGCAGACGTGATTTAGAAATTGCTGATCAATGTATCCAGGGGGTTGTTCCATGTACACAGGAGAAGATAGGTCGCCATCGAGGAAAGCATTCTTGACGTCGAGCTGATGAAGAGGCCAGCTATGGAAAACGGCGATGCTGAGAATGACCCGAACTGTGGTTGCTTTGACGACTGGACTGAAGGTGTGAGAGAAATCAAGACCAGGAATCTGAGTAAAGCCTTGAGCCACAAGCCGTGCCTTGTGGCGATCGATGGAGCCGTCAGCTAAGAATTTTGTCCGGAAAACCCACTTCGACCCAACTATATTGGTGCTCGGAGGTCGCTGGACAAGGGTCCGTGTGTTGTTGCGACGTAGGGCAACCATTTCTTCATCCATAGCAGCCATCCAGTGAGCATGTTTGGCAGCGGATTTGAAACCACGGGGCTCTAAACTAGACAGAAGAGCATCATAGAAAACAGTGTTAGCAAGATTAGCAATATATCGTGGTCTAAAGATACCGGCCTTGGCACGAGTGGTCATGGGGTGGGTAGGTTGTACAGCTCGATTAGGGTTAGGGTTTTGTTCATGAGCGCCGTTAGGGTTTGGGTTTAGGGGGGCGCCGTTAGGGTTAGGGTTTATGGGAGGGACATCGGGGTTAGGGTTTAGGAGGTGGCCGTTAGGGTTAGGGTTTAAGGGGACGGCGTTAGGGTTTTGAATGGCAAGAGGTGCGCCGTGAGGGCAGATGGGGTAAGGCATGGATGTTGGTTTTTTTATTGGATGAGGCGACGATGTAGAGGGAGGTGAAGGCCGGAAGGACGCCGTCGAAGGTGGTTCGACGAACGTCGAGATGTCTAAAGAGGTAATGGCTGAACTGGGCGAGTTGGAGACGTAGGGAAAGTGGTTCTCATCGAATCGTGCATGACGGGTAACATAGATGCGTGCCGTAGCAGGATCGAAGCACTTAAAACCCTTGTGAGTGGAAGAATATCCTAGAAAGATGCATGGTAAACTACGAGGAGAGAATTTTGTTGAGGCGTAATCCCGTAAACAGGGATAAACGCGACAGCCAAAAGGATGAAAGGAGGAGTAAGATGGGATTGAGCCGTATAAAAGCTGAAAAGGAGAGTTGCCATCTAGAATGGGTGTAGGCAGACGGTTGATGGTAGTTGTACCATCGACATATCCAAACAAATTCTGGCATGTCAGTAGTGGAACAATTTGACCTCGCCATAGGAGATAATTGGAAGAGGTTAGTTTGATGGTGATCATATGCACCAAGGTTGACAGCAGAAGTGGGTCGACGGGAAGATTAAGGTCGGCCATGAGGGCAAGATAGGAGAAGGCCGTGTAGGGTACGGCTAGGGTTTTTGTGAGGAGGATTAGGGTTTTGGGAAGAGAGGGGTTCGGCTAGGGTTTTGTGAGAAGAGTACGGCTAGGGTTTTTGTGAGGAGAGTTAGGGTTTTGGGAAGAGAGGTACGGCTAGGGTTTTGTGAGAGAGAGAAGTGAGAAACGAGAGGATTGGAGAAGGAGAGAGATCAGCAAGGGAGAGGGAGGTGGTGTGAGAGGGAGAGAGATCGCCGAGGGAAAGAGAAAGGGAGATCGGCGAGGGGAGGGAGAGAGAGAGGAGGAAAGTAGGGTTTTTGTGAGAGAGAGAGATCGGCTAGAGAGGGAGAGAGATGAGGGCAGGATCGCGGTTAGGCTGATACCATGATAGACCAACAATATTTGTCTCAATGAATAACGTATTATTGAGCATGTATATATAGAGTTTACAAGATACATGTGACCTATCTAAAGATATATACAATCTAGAGATATATGTAAATCTAAGAAGATATAGATAAATTATTTTGACCTAGTATCTTCGGTCATATCTATGCTAATAATTAGGATAAAGATAAATTGATAAAACACAGATACAAGATATGAGATTTTAAATTACGTATGAAATATTTTTATTTTGAGTTTATTCTAATTGAAAGAAATATGGAATATATATATTTAAAAAAAAAGTGCCTGGTAAAATATATATTACATGCAAAGTTGTCTAATAATAATTAATATTATAAAATGAAAGATTTCATCTAATCCAAATCTATGCAAATCTTCCTCACGAATTCTACCTAATATTTTTGAATTCTTGAATGTTGATGGCATGCATTATGAATATGGAGAGGAAAAAGTAGAATGCATAAAAAGTTGAATTAGTTAAGTGGCAAACTGTAACAGCTATTCAATAAATATCCTTCAATTCATAGTTAGATTAGATAATAACAGAAGTGAAGAGAAAAATATGAGAGTAATAGAAATCTCCAAACTGTGAATAGCATTGGAGTAACACATAATAAATTGATTGATACAACTTCATATACCGTTTCCAGCTAATGAAAAGAATTTGCAGATTAATGATCAAACTTCACGCTACGCAGCTGGAGAAATATTTAAGTATGTATAAAAAAAGAAAGTGTGTTAAAAAAATAATATTTGAAAGCAAATTATAGGCAAAAGCTATAGTGCGGTGGGCCTGGCAACGCAATCAACATATTTTCATATTATTACGATGCGCGAAACATCTTATATTATGTGTTCGTATTTTTTGATATTAATGAATAGAGTTAGTTACAAAATAAAGCTTCGCAGTAATAATAAAACCACTTTAATTTAAATTCTTATCTAACGATTCATCAAATAAATTCATCCAAAAATTTCTACATTCAGAAATATTACACATTGGTTTCTCTAAGCTAACAATATTAATTAGTCGTCAAAAGGAGAAGCTGTGATGAGATACATTTATATATAATTTTTTCTTGCTGCAGCGAGGATTTGTGTTTGTGCATTTTCGAATCAAATCCTCTTAAACTTGAGTTTTTTATTCGGAATTTGAAGAGTGAAGTTCATCGGCGTTTTTTTATTACTTTGGGTCATAGGTTTTCTCCAATGATGGCGAGAGTGTAGAGGAGATGTACGGTGTTGATATTTTGTGTGATAGTAACCGTTGATTTGAAGGAATTCATTGTATTCTATGCATCGACTTCTGAGGTTTTTCCTACTTTTTTTTCACAAATAAATTTAGTCGTTTGATGATATACGAAGTGACTGCTAATTTTGAATTTTGACAGTATAATTTATCTTCGATTAGGTTTGTATTTCTTCTCTCGCAATCATCGATACATCTGAGGTAGGTAGATTTCTGGCGTTGGTATGCACTTATTCATTGGCAACATTCGGCACATATGCTGTCAGTTTTTAGTTGGGCATCCATTCTTTCTTCTCGGAGTGGCCTAGTGGGATCACAATTGCAGAAGGTCGATGTTGGGGACTGAATATCTGATGATGTTTCAATGACTAGTCAAAGACTTCATTATCCCCGGATAAGCTGCTACATTCACTACTCTATGCTGGTGAGGATCCGAAATTGCGAGTATAGCTGTACCTTTGAGGGATATGGAGAGTGAAGATTTGCTGGACTATTTGGATGTTGTTTTGGGGTTTCGTTGAAGATAGTAGGAAGGAAGCCTCAGCTTTGCAGGCGTATCAAGAAGCTAAGGTATGTAATATAATTTCGATTATTCACATCTCTGCTTGCAATTGTACCAAACCTACTTTTTCGATGGTTTTTGGAAATAATAATTTCATTGCCAACTTACTTTCCATTTGTTAATGGTTGCCTGTGACCCTGTAGCTTATGATTTTAAGCAATGCTTCTCTGCAGTGTTCTCCTCTTACTAAACTAACCATTTAGTTGCAAGTATTGTTGGGTGCTGTTCCATCGCGACTTCACTGGACGGTTTCCTGTTTCTTCATCATTTAGTGATATCCAAGTTTTTCAAGAACTCTGTGAGCTAAATTTAATGTAAATGATTGTCTGTCATGACTCTTTGGTACATCCCCTGTAACAAGTCTGTTTGTTTATACTGTTAATATATGAAAATGCAAATATGTAATGAAAATGCTCTCTTTTTTAAATATCTTTAAGAAATATTCAAAAGTACATTTTCATACAACTTTTTTTATTAACAATCAAATCCAAATAATTATTTATCCAAACAAAAAGGAATCGTGTCCAATTAATTTGGATTTTCAATTACTCATTTGAAACATAAAACGATGAATAAGAGGTGTAGGGAATGGCGGAAATTGCGGCGGCTTTTCTTGGACCAGTTATAGAAGTAGTGAAATGTGTAGCTTCCCCAATCAAACGTCAAATTGGCTATCTTTGCTGCTTCGATAGCAATATTCAGAACTTAAGAGTTGAGGCTGTAAAACTCGATGATGCGCAGAAAGGGCTGCAGATTCAAGTTGATAAAGCAAAAGATAATGTACAATTCATTGTCCCTGAAGTTAAGACTTGGCTGAAGAACTCCAATGAGTTCAAAGGCAATGTGGAGAGAATTCTGGATGAAGTTTCAAGTGTTGAAAGTGGTTTTTTGAAGCTTATAGCTCGTTTTTCTCTTAGCAGGAGAGCTAAGAAAATTACTGATCTCATCAAAGAGCTTCGAGGCCAGTGTAAGTTTAGTGTTGTTTCCCTGCAAGGACCTCCACCTGCAACAGAAGCAGTTCTATTAGGAACAACATATGAGTTTGAGTCTAGGAAGCAAATTGAAGAAGATATCATGACATCTTTGAAGAAAAAAGATGTAAGAATGATAGGGATATGTGGAATGGGAGGTGTTGGGAAGACAACTATGGCCAAAAGAGTCATGAACAGAGCATTGAAGGAACATTTATTCGACGAAGTTGTGATGGTAGCCATCAGCCAAAAAGTAGACGAGTTGAAGATCCATCTTGAGATAGGTGGATCATTGGATTTAAGGCTAGAAGGAGAAGCTACACAGGCTAGAGTGCAAAAACTACATGCAAGACTAAGTGGCACAAAGAGAATCCTCCTAGTGTTGGATGATGTTTGGAAAAGCCTGGTGCTGGAGGATTTAGGAATACCTTGTGGTGAAGGCTTTGGAGGGTGTACACTTCTTTTGACATCTCGAAATAGGGATGTTTTGAGAGAAATGATGGTTGAAAAGATTTGTGGGTTGCAAATCTTATCTGAAGGGGAAGCATGGTTTCTGTTTCGAGAGAAAGCTGGGACATGTGTGGATGATACTGGATTGAATTCTACGGCAAAGCAAGTCATGAAAGAGTGCAGTGGCTTGCCAATTGCCCTTGCAACTGTTGGCACAACTCTTAGAGATGAGAATGACATATCTATATGGGAGGATGCTCTTAGACAGCTGAGGAAATCCAATCCATCTGACATACCAAATATCCTTACAAAAGTGTATAATCCCCTAAAACTTAGTTATGATTTCTTGGACAGTGAGCATGCAAGAACCCTCTTCTTGCTTTGTTGCTTGTTTCGCGAAGATGATAATATCCCTCTGGACCACTTGACTTATTTCTCCATGGGGCTACGCGTGTTTGAGGGAATTCGGGAATTAGAAGAAGCGAGAGGTAGGATACGCTCTTTGGTGAAGATGCTCAAGAATCGGTTCTTGCTGTTAGATGGCTCTGACGAAGATCATTTCAGAATGCATGATGTTGTACGTGATGTTTCTATCTTCATTGCTTCAAAACAGAGGTTGATTAATTTCAATGACTGTACTTGGATTTCTTCTTTCGTGAATGCAAGTCCAAGGCTTTCTTCAGAGTCAGGTCTTCCAAATCTTCATCTGTTGTTACTGGATGGTAGTGTTGATCCGGAATTCCAAATCAATGACAGTTTCATTGAAGGAACCAGAGAGCTAAATGTGATGTTCGTCCGCCGTGCTCTGTTGAGGTCACTACCAAATTCAGCACAATTGCTTAAACATCTCGTTACATTAGACTTGCATGAGTGTGAATCATTGGAAACCATCTCAGTGGTTGGCCAGTTTGTGAGTCTTGAGATTCTCATTTGTCATTCTTGTGATGGGATCAAGGAGGTACCGGTGGAAGTGATGGGACTAAAGCGTCTGAGGTTGTTAGAAGTTTCGTCTTGTCGTAATTTGAGAAGGGTAGCACCAGGAGTGATATCGAACCTGGTGGGGTTGGAGGAGTTGAACATCATCAGCAGCTTCAATGAATGGGAATGGGAGGTTGATGAAAAAGAAAGAAAAAATGCAGGGTTGAGAGAAGTAGAGTTGTTGACCAATTTGAAGTGCTTGACGATTGAAGTTTTAGACTCTACATTAGTTGCTGCACCCATGCACTACCTTTCACCCAAGTTGGTCAAATTTTTCATTCAATTTGGTGAGAATTGTATTCGAGACTTCCCTCCAAAAAAATATTCAAATATATAGTTCCTGAATTTTTCCTATAACAGAAATGTTGTTTCGGGAGAATTATCGGCCAACATGTTTCTGAGGTGTACGGAATATCTATTTGCGACTGGTAAAGGTACGAATATCAGTTGCTGGGACTTGGCAAACGCTCGAAACATAAGGTGGTTGACTCTAACCTCGTTCCGAAATATGAAGAGCATAACAACATCTACAGCTGGTTTTCCTCTCTTGGAGTTTCTCTCTCTTGAAAATCTTGACACCTTAGAAGAGATATGGGATGCCCCCATTTCATCCAATTTTTTCAAAAATCTCAAAGAATTAAGACTTGTTTCTCTACCGACACTAAAGCAGTTGGGGAAGAGTCCATATCATAATAATAATAATAATAATTTCATGCCGCTCTTCACCAACCTTTCTTCAATCTCCATCACCGGATGTGACAAACTACGCCATCTATTTTCATCAGCAACAGCAAAGGATTCTCTATCACAAGATCGAGAACTGTGAAGCGCTGGAACAATTAGTGCTGCAGAGTGAAGGAGACAAAAAGAAACTGATGGCAGCAAGCATGGAAGAAGTAGGTCAATATTCCCAAAATTAAAGAGCATACACTTGCATCATCTGCCAAGTCTCAAGAGTTTATGCAAAGGAGTTGAAAGCATGGAATTCCCTGCATTATCGGAAATGGATATCCACCATTTTAAATGTATGAAGTATCTAGTTTCTTGGGGTGACAACATTTCCAAGAGAGGAATCGACCATCATCATTATCAGAATTATGATTCTTTGCATATGTTTTGCCAACCCAAGGTACGAATGTTTTCTGTTTTTGCATCTCACACAACTTACTCAGTTTATAATTTCAAACCTTATTTCATATTCGAATTGCGCAGGTTTCATTCGGCAACTTTAAAAAACTAAGAATGTCGCCAGTCCATAGGGAGAATGCATGGTGTGATCATGTTCCTGTTAGCTTCTTCAGTGGACTAGAGGAATTAGATATAACCAACTACTTCAATATTAGGAGCTTTTTCTCATCTTGTGTAACTGAAAATCTGGTCAATCTCCAAACACTGCGGATAGACTGTTGCTTCGAGATGGTGAACGTGGTTGAAGGCAAGGAGAAGACAGTTCATGGCAGAAGTACAACACAACGCTGCGTATTTCCTAGGTTGCAAGAGATAGTACTCGAGGGACTGTACAAACTGGAGAGTTTTTGTGAATGGAGATGTGCTATCGAGTTGCCTTCTCTTGAATATTATGATATATTCTTGATATTTGTATATATCTTCTGTAAATATTATTTGTATCTTTACGTATCTTAGACTAGATTTAGTTTAGCTTCTCTATATATACTTCCTTGTATTTACGTTTTCTTTTGAGTGAAATAAAAGATTTTATTTCTCACATGGTATCAGCCTAACCCTGGCCAAACCCTAGCCTTTTATCTCCTCCCCGTCGATTTTTTTTCCCGCGCCGTGCATGGCTGCGCAAGTCGACACCGGCGACCTCCCCACGTTGCCCCTTTCTACGATTATCCATATGGTGAATATCAAACTCACCTCCTCAAATTATCTCCTTTGGCATGCTCAGATAGAACCCCTACTTATCACACAAAATTTAATGCCTTATGTTGATGGTACTATTGCCGCTCCGCCACGCACGACGCTGCCGCCCGCCGGACCCCCTGCCGTCAATCCGAAATCTCGAAGTGGTACTCGCGCGATCAATTAATCAAGCTGTTCCTCATCTCCACTCTGACCGAAGAGTCCATGGCTGTTATTATTGGATGTTCTACGTCCCGTGATGTCTGGCTCACCCTCTCTCGTTCCTACAGCCACCGGTCGAAGGCCAGAGAATTAAGCCTAAAAGACGATCTTCTTTCGACCAAACAAGGTGACTTATCCATCGCCGATTATGGTCGTCGTTTTAAAGGCTTGTGTGACCAGTTATCAGCCATCGGCCGTTCCATTGATGAGTCGGACAAATCTCACTGGTTTCTCAGAGGTTTGAGTTCGTCTTATTCAAATTTCACGGCTGCACAGATGGCGCAGGAGTCTCTCCCGGACTTCGATTCATTGCTTGCTCGCGCTCTAAGCCATGAGTTGTTTTTAAAAGCGTCGGATTGCCCCCCTTCCACCACGTCCGTGGCCTTTCATGCTGCTCAACATTCTTTCAACTCCGGCAACAAAGGCTTTTCTTCGAAAAACCGTGGCCGCTCGAATGGAGGAAATCGAAAGAAGAAAACTCCTTGGTGCTATTTTTGCAGGCAGACTGATCATGATCCCTTCGACTGTCCCAAGCGTTTTGACAGGTCCTTTGTTCGATCATCCAGACCCGCGCCTACGGCAAACCTAGCAGAGGCTCTTTCCGCCCAGTGTAATATCTCCTCACCCAACACTTCGGATTGGTATTTGGATTCTGGCGCTTCCGCTCACATCTCTGCTGATGCCTCTCATCTCGACGATGTGTCTGATTACTCTGGCTCTGATCATGTTGCAGTTGGTAATGGTGCTCGTTTACGTATTACTCATACGGGTTCTCTGCACCTATCTGATTCTATAACCTTAAATAGAGTTCTTGTTGTTCCTGCTATTACCAAGAATCTATTATCTATCAGTAAACTCACTCATGATTTTCCTGTTGATGTGTTATTTACTGATTCGCAGCTGCACATTCGGAATCGGGAAACCGGAAAGACTGTCACCACCGGCGTGCGTAGGCATGGCTTGTACGTCCTTCATCCACCTGTTTCTGCCTTATCCGCATCCACTCGGTCTTCCATTCCACACGCCCCATTTGAGGTCTGGCACAACCGTCTCGGCCATTCGTCTGCTAAAGTAATTCAGTCATTAGTCCAGTCTAGTCTATTTTCTGTTTCCTCAAATTCATCTAGTCATCTTTGTACTTCGTGTCAATTAGCAAAGAATACTCATCTTCCTTTTCCTTTATCTGATAGTCGTGCATCTAGGGTTTTAGAACTCATACATTGTGATCTCTGGGGACCCTCTCCAGTTAAATCAAATTCTGGTTTTCGATATTATGCTGTGTTCATTGATGATTTTTCTCGCTTTACCTGGTTCTACCCTTTGGTTTACAAATCCGACTTTCATGACGTTTTTCTTAATTTTCATGCATTTGTTGAAAATCAATTTTCATGCAAAATTAAGACTTTTCAAAGTGATGGGGGTACAGAATTCACAAATTCCCGTTTTAGGAGTCATCTTACAAAATCCGGCATCCATCATCAAATGTCTTGCCCTTATACTCCCTCTCAAAATGGTCGGGCTGGACGTAAACATCGTCACATCACTGAAATGGGTCTCTCCCTTCTTTTCCATTCGTCGTCGCCCCTTCATCTCTGGGTAGAAGCGTTTAGTACTGCGGTTCATATCATAAATCGCATTCCTAGTCCCACTCTCTCCAATCGTTCCCCATTTGAGTTACTATTCCATGCTAAACCTAATTATTCCTCCCTTAGGACTTTCGGTTGTAGGGTTTTCCCCTGCCTTCGGGATTATACTAAACACAAATTAGAACCTAGAAGCCTTCCCTGCATATTTATAGGTTACAGCCCAAATCTCAAAGGATTTCGATGTTTAAACCCTATCACAAATCGGGTTTACATCACTCGGCATGCCAAGTTTGATGAAAGCTGTTTTCCTTTCTCTTCACAAAATTCCTCGGCCCCCATATCTCGCCTCTCTCTCACAGAATATTTCGAGCCTCCTTCCTACACTTCTTCCACACCCTCGCTCCCACTCACGGCTACCTCGCCATTATCCACGGCGCACTCGCCGTGTCCCCTATTCCCAGCTGATCCAATTCCCGTCCCACCTCCCATCGAACCACAACCGCCCAAAAAACCCCAACCCTTAGTTGTTCCAGCAGCCGCTCCGGTCCAGCACGCTGAACCTCCTCCCGTGCCTCATATTTCACCTCCTCGGCATCCCATGCAGACGCACGCCCGTTCAGGGATCTTCAAACCCCGATACCTGATTGACATTAATCTGGTTTCTGTGTTTTCTGTTTGTTCAGCTCTGCCGGAACCACGTGGCATTAAATCGGCTCTTAAAGTTCCGGAATGGACCATGGCTATGCATGAGGAGCTGTCGGCGCTGCATAACAATAACACCTGGACTCTGGTTCCTCGTCCATGCAATACAAATGTGGTTGGTTCGAAGTGGGTTTATCGCACCAAGTTACTTGCAGATGGCTCAGTTGATCGCTACAAAGCTCGACTTGTAGCTCAAGGGTTTAGTCAAATTCCTGGTTCTGACTTCACTCATACTTTTAGTCCTGTGGTTAAAGCTTCTACTGTGCGTATTGTTCTTGCTGTTGCTGTTATGAACTCTTGGCCATTACACCAACTAGATGTCAAAAACGCTTTTTTAAATGGTCTTCTCTCTACGCCGGTTTTCATGGAACAACCACCTGGTTTTACTGACTCACGCTACCCATCTCATGTTTGTCGCTTACAGAAGGCTATATATGGACTCCGTCAAGCACCATTAGCGTGGTACCAGCGTTTCCGGGCATTCTTATTATCTCTGGGTTTTCTCTGCAGCACCGCTGACACCTCTCTTTTTGTCTTCAGTAAATCCGGTGTTCTTATCTATCTACTGGTCTATGTTGACGATATCATTGTGACAGGAAACAGTTCCACTGCTATATCGACTCTTCTATCACGCTTAAACAAGGAATTCCGCACAAAAGATCTGGGTAAGCTTGGTTATTTTTTGGGTCTGGAGGCATTCCACTCTGCGACTGGTATTTATCTTACTCAGACTAAATACGCCTTAGACATTCTCAAACGCGCCAATATGACTGACGCCAAGCCTGTGGCGACCCCGTTAGCTCCTGGCGCAACATTCACTGTCGATGGCGCGCCTTTCGAGGATCCAACGCTCTACAGATCTTTATTGGGTGCGCTGCAGTATCTTACTATAACCCGTCCGGATCTTGCCTATTCAGTCAACACCATGAGTCAGTATCAGCAGAATCCTACTATCGACCACTTTCAGGCCCTTAAGCGTATTCTTCGCTATGTCAAGGGTTCAGTTCGCTTTGGTCTCACCTTCAGCAAGGGAAGCGCACATCTGCGTGGCTTCTCTGATGCTGATTGGGCGCGTTGTCCCGACACGCGCCGCTCAACATATGGTTACTCGATTTTTCTCGGTCCTAACTTGGTCTCATGGAGTGCAAAGAAGAAGCCGACAGTCTCTCGTTCGAGTTGTGAATCTGAATACCGCGCCATTGCCAACACTGCATCAGAAATGCAATGGATCTCTAATCTTCTACGTGAGTTACAGTTCGAACTTCCTTCGACACCTTGCCTCTACTCCGATAATGCAAGCGCGCTCTTCCTCACTCAGAATCCGATCTCTCATAAACGAGCGAAGCATATAGATATTGATTATCACTTCGTTCGGGAACTTGTCACTTCGAACAAGCTTCGTACCAAGTTCGTTCCTTCTGAAGATCAAGTTGCTGACATATTCACCAAGAGTTTATCGAGAAGCTTATTTGAGCACTTCTGTTCCAAGCTTCGACTCTCACCGCCGTCTTCGCTTGCGGGGGGGTCTTGAATATTATGATATATTCTTGATATTTGTATATATCTTCTGTAAATATTATTTGTATCTTTACGTATCTTAGACTAGATTTAGTTTAGCTTCTCTATATATACTTCCTTGTATTTACGTTTTCTTTTGAGTGAAATAAAAGATTTTATTTCTCACACCTTCATTAAGGAAACTGAGTATACATGGCTGCAGTAAGATGAGAAGTTTTAGTGCAGGACCCGTAATCACACCAGCTCTGCAGACGCTTAGATTTGGCTATAAAAACTTGGCACCTGTAGAAGATCTCAATGCTACAATACAACAATACTCTTCAAAGCCAATGGTAACAAAAAGGCTACTATTTATTTAATTTAAATGTTTTATGTGCTTTGAGTTTATTATGATAATATTGTATTCAAGGTAGAAAGAATATGATGACAGGAGTTGCCTTGGGAAAATAGAGTTGATGGTAGAGGGTGTTGGAGCTCTACATATCATTGATTTTGTTTGCTGATACGATGCCAGCAAAAAGATGAGTCTAAACTATGAAGCACTTACAGAGCTCGAGGACTATGTAATTGTAATGGGATATGAATATTGAGCTGCAGAGTCTTGCCATTTTTTTGATGGCTATAAATTCAAGTGAGGAGAGTACTCCTTGAAAACAAAATTATGAATGAATGGAATTGCAGTTCCCTTCTTTACCAAATTTCTCTCTCTTTGGTCCTTACTAGTTTGTTTTAATTAGTTTAAACTCAATTGAAGAATTCCCCCTACAATCAATCTTCGGGTGGTATCTATCGCACAAACAAAATTTTTAACAATATTATTATTCAATTGGATACATATCTTTCAACCAAAAAGTTATTTAATAAACTTTCTAATCATGTAAAAATCTTATATTCTTTTTCCTCTAGAAGTAAAGCGCTATGGGTTATGGCAGATTGTAGATCCAAATAATGTTGGAGATGAAAAAAAAAATTCGTACAAGTTCTAAGGTCCCTATCGAACCTCGACAATTGTATATTTTAATTCTATAATTTGTTATTCAACAATTATTATAAATACAAAATATGTATTTTGTATTTGTGGAAATGAATCATTCATGTATATTTAGAAAATATATAAATTATTTGGATATTATAAATAGCAAAATATTCATTGTAATATTATAAATGCAAAAAAACATATCTTGCATTTAAAATTAAAAAATCTTGAATAACAAATTATAAAATTAGAATATATAAAATAGTATTATTATAGATAAAAACATTATTATTTTTAAAATAAAAAATATATTTTTTAAAATTTATAATTAAAAATAAAATATTAAATTTAAAACATTCAAAAATGTCTGGTACTCCCCATGACATCTAGTCAACGCTATGTCACTACCAGGTGGTACTTAACTGATCAATGATAAATTTCCTTAGGTAAAGTTTGTAATATATTTCTTTAATATAAAAATATGTAATGTAATATAATTTTCTAATTTAGTAAATTTCATGATATATTTCTATATTTTTTCTAATGTTTTTTAGTCTAAACTCATTTGAGAAACTCCGCCTACAATCGAAAATTAACTTTAACAGATTTCTATAGTTTATCTTCTTTCCATGGCAACTGTTAGTAATTTTATTATATGAAATATTCTCCGGTTATTCTATATATAAAACTCAATATAAATGCTGAAAATGTTAAATCTTCTATGGTAATTAAAATCTTGAAAAATAAATAAATAATTGAGATGTTTTGAGAACATACCAATTTTAAAATAATATTACAATTATAATTGTGTAAATCGTGAAATATTAAAAAACATAGTATTTTTTAAATTATGTAATTTGAAAAGAAAAAAAAAGTTGAAAATTTTAGTTGAAACCCAACCAAAATTAAGTAAATTATATTTAAGCAAATTGATTGGGAGATTCAACTAAGATTTCCATTAACTTTTGATTTGAATATTTTAGTGATTCAATTGAATTTGAACCAACTACTAGTTTCCTACTGCGCCTAGCGCAGATTACTATTTTTTACTAATAATTTATTATTAAATAATATTATTTTTATTTTATTATGTGGATGAGTACTATATAGTAGTAAAATATTAAAAATTTGAACATATTCATTTAAATAATATTAATTTTATTTGAATTCAAAATAATGTTCCCTTATTCATGGATACGATCATTTCAACGGTGTATCTCCCTTTCTATCTATCTTACACACACATTAGCATTTTTTGTCTTTAATTTGTTCTCTTATTCATTTCTTTCTTTATTTATAGTTTGCCATGTCATACCAAAATGCATAATAATCAAAATTACATTCAACGCGATAAAAGTATTGTCTTCTCTAAACCTTTTTACATAATATGCGTGATGAGATCTTATAATACAAATATTAATATAAAAACAATCCCAAACTTTAAATTTATAAAACACCAATTGCAGATTATTTTAATTAAAAAATGTATTATAAGAATTTAGAAAAAATAAATTATAGAACATGCTCTTGTATTATAGCAATCTTACTTGTTACTACAATATACACCATTATTAATATATGGTATAAATATTGTTGGTAATCACTAATTAGAATATAATGAACAAATTCATGAGGGAAACTAATTTAACGTGTGTGTGGGTGCAAGTAGATTATCAGCTAACCTAGAACAAATCAACCGGTTAGTTAAACAAAAGTTTAAGTTGAGCAGGAGTTAAGTACAATTCAACTGTATACCAACAATTCAGATTTGTTGTTGGGTTTCAAAAATATTTGAGATGTGTAGTGTAAACATATTATTGAAAGCAACTTTAAGAGACATGATATTCATAGTGATTAGCAGTCAAAATTCAACAACTCTTCTTCCATTGCGGAAAGAAATTCACCAACTCGAGTTGCTTTCAGTAATTAAATACAGATTACAACTTAGTTCTTATACTGACAGGAGGTTTTATCTTGCAACGATCACAGGGTACTGTAACTTCGAATTTTACCACACTTCATGCTAGACTTTTCAGGTGACTTTTGCTTGAAGATTTGCATTCTCTTCACGAATGTTTGATTGAGTTGAATATTTCTTCACTTGTGGACATTGTAATATTCTCGAAACCTTGTTCAAGAACTGTTGTTGTTTCTGTTGGTCTCGTGTGAAAAACATGTGGTGGTCTCGTGCTTACGAATGCACTTTGAGGTTTGAGAGCTACACTGAGAGAGATAGCCTGATCAATCTTGATCAACAATATCAGTGATAATTAGTAATAGTCGGTAACCTTAACTTCCACCTTGGATGGGGAATTTTGTAGCCCTCTCTATAAAATTGAATCGTTGAGATATGATTGAGAAAACTCATACTATTTGCAGGTGAACGTTGTTGTTTCAATATATTGGTCCCAAGGTCATCGTATATAATATAAGTAAGTGCGGAAACATGAAAATGCCGAATTTTCTCGTTGAAAAATTCTGCTTGACTTGTTCTTCTCTCTTGATATCACTTGATGAATCATCAGTTACCCGTTAATTAGCAGACTGTCAACTAATCCTTCTTTCATTCTCTTTCTGAAGTGTCCACATAAGTGAAGCAAGTAAGTTATAGACTATACTATCCTCACAACTATGTTAGTTGAAGTTTCAGACTTCAAGTTGTGGTTCTTTCATCTTTTCAGTTGGTTCTTCGCGTCTTCAAGTTTTCAGCTAGTCGGGCTTAACTATTATTACAACACTTGAACCTTTACATTATATGATCACTCAAAATTAGTCAGCTTTGTACATCATCTTAACTGACTTATGGTTATTGACAATCAATAAAACTACACCCAACAAATGTGCAGACATTTGTAAGATAAGACTCATGTCTCAAAGTAATGATGAGTTAATCATAGAGTAGTTGCGCTTGTCTTGAAGAATAATCTTCATGCACTCAACTGCGAGTTCCTCTTGAGCCGTCAGCTGATGATGCTCTTCAAAACTGATCAGTTTTCTCGACTGCCAGTTGGTCTCTTCTCTCATGACTGACAGTTGAGTAACACGTTGTGGTAGTAGTTGATATTCTTGAGACAATACTTGAAGTCATGAAGTTATTGATTAACTGAGCCTAGACTTTTACACTTTCAGAACTTATGATTATAAATATAAGATTAATTCTAAATAAATCTGGTGATGGTTTTTTACATTTATTAAAACATAATAATTTCTAACAAATATCATATTATTCTGAACTTATGTTTTATATTTTTTGTTATACTGTGCACTTTTACAAATTATTTGAATTTATTTATTTTTATTTCTATGTTATTTGAATCTAAATTCATATTGACGTATAGTTTAATAAACATATAAAAAGAGAAAGAAAAATATAAACAATTTAATCCGAATATAATCTGGATAGCTTAACACTACACAACTGATTTTATATAATTTTATTTGTCAACAATCATGTATATTTCATCTTTCATGGTTATCTTGCTCATAATTAATCATATTAACACATAAAATATTTATTTTTCTTTAATCTATTTTATTTATTTCTTGTATTATCAACCTTTAATTAATGTTATATTCTACTACACATCTATTTTGAGATTTGTTTGAACATGTTATTTAATTGATTTAATTTTGGGATATTCAAATTGCATCTATTAATTTTATAAATAATAAATAAATAATTCTGACCTATCCCAAAAAAATTAATAAATAAAAGATAGTTAATATGTCATGAATTAATTTTAATAAATATATATCATACAGAATAATTTCTTTATTTATTCATAAATAAATTAAAAAAATAAAAGAAACATTAAAATTGATAAAACTAACATTATTTAGTAGCGAAGAAAATGAAAATCAAATCAATTATAATTCTAAAAAATAAAATAAAACTACCAACTATTGAATACCCATTGTTACTGATAATTAAGGATGTCAATAAAGTTCAAAACCGATGGGTTAGCCCGAAACTGATGGGCTAAAATATGGGTTAGGGTAAAAAAATTTCAACCCAAAATTATTTTTAATCGAATGGGTTGAACCGACGGGTTGGCGGCCCGAATGGGCTGAGACCGTGGATGCAAGTCCAGGGATTTCTTCGGAGTCGGGTCTTCCAAATCTTCATCTCTTGTTCCTGGATGGCAGAATTGATCCAGAATTCCAAATCAATGAAGAATCCAGAGAGCTAAATGCGATGTTCATCCGTCGTGGTTTGTTGAGGTCACTACCAAATTCAACACAATTGCTTAAACATCTCGTTACATTAGTCTTTTATGAGTGTTATTCATTGGAAACCATCTCAGTGGTTGGCCAGTTTGTGAGTCTTGAGATTCTCATTTGTCATTCTTGTTTTGGGATCAAGGAGGTACCTGTGGAAGTGATGGCACTGAAGCGTCTGAGGTTGTTAGAAGTTTCGTCTTGTCGTAATTTGAAAAGTGTAGCACCAGGAGTGATATCGAGCCTGGTGGGGTTGGAGGAGTTGAGCATCATCAGCAGCTTCAATGAATGGGAAGGGAAGGAGATTGAGGGAAAAGAAAGAAAAAATGCAGGGTTGAGAGAAGTTGAGTTGTTGAACTTGACCAATTTAAGGTGTTTGAGAATTGAAGTTTTAGACGCTGCATTAGCTGCTGCACCCATGCACTACCTTTCACCCAAACTGGTCAAATTTTGCATCCAATTTGGTAAAAAATGTATTGAAGACTTCCCTTCAAAAAAATATCACAAGACATTGCTCCTGAATTTCTCCGATGATAAAAATGTTGTTTGGGGAGGTTTGTCGGCCAACAGATTTCTGAGGTGTACGGAATATCTATTTGCGACTGGTGTTGGTACGAATATCAACTGGGACTTGGCAAATGCTCGAAACATAAGGTGGTTGACTCTAGCCTACTTCAGAAATATGAAGAGCATAGCAACATCAACAACTGGTTTTCCTCTCTTGGAGTTTCTCTGTCTTGAACATCTTGACTCCTTAGAAGAGATATGGGATGCCCCCATTTCATCCAATTCTTTCAAGAATCTCAAAGAATTAACACTTCTTTTTCTGCCGGCACTAAAGCAGTTGGGGAAGAGCCCATACCATAAGAATTTCATGCCATTCTTCAGCAACCTTACTTCCATCTGTATTGAGGAATGTCATAAATTACGTCATCTATTTTCATCAGCAACAGCAAAAGATTGCCTTTCTCAACTCGAATGGATTAAGATTGCATGTTGTGATGCTCTTGAACAATTAGTGCTGCGGAGTGAAGGAGACGAAGAAAATGATGGCAGGCATGGAAGAAGTAGGACAATATTCCCAAAATTAAAAAGCATATACTTGCATTATCTGCCGAGTCTCACGAGTTTATGCAAAGGAGTTGAAAGCATGGAATTCCCTGCGCTATCGGAAATGGATATCCACAACTGCATACACATGAAGTATCTAGTTTCTTGGGGTGAGAACAGTTTGAAGGGAGGAATCGGCCATGATCATTATCAGGATAATGATTCTTTACATGTGTTTTGCCAACCAAAGGTACAAATCTATTCTGTTTTTGCGCCCTACACAGCTTAGTTTATAATTTCAAAACATATTTTATATTCGAATTGCGCAGGTTTTATTCGGCAACTTTAAAAAACTAAGAATGTCGCCAGTTCATAGGAAGAATTCATGGTGTGATCAAGTTCCTGTTGGCTTCTTCAGTGGAGTAGAGGAATTAGATATAAGCAACTATTTCAATATCAGGAGCTTTTTCTCATCTTGTGTAGCTGAAAATCTGGTCAATCTCCAAACACTGCGGATAAAGTACTGCTTCGAGATGGTGAACGTGATTGAAGGCAAGGAGAAGGCAGTTCATGGCACAAGTACAGCACAACACTGCGCATTTCCTAGGTTGCAAGAGATAGAACTGGAGGGACTGTACGAGTTGGAGAGTTTTTGCGAATGGAGATGTGCTCTCGAGTTGCCTTCATTGAGGAAACTGAGTATACATAGCTGCAGGAAGATGAGAAGTTTTAGCGCAGGACCCGTAATCACACCAGCTCTGCAGACACTAAGACTTGGCTTCAAATACTCATCATCTGTAGAAGATCTAAATGCTGCAATACAACAATACTCTTCGAAACGAATGGTAACAAAAAGGCTACTATTTATTTAATTTACTGGTTTGAGTTTATCATGATATTGTGTTCAAGGTAGAAAGAATATGATGACAGGAACCGGAAGATCCAATTTTCCCTTTAGCTCCACCTTAACTTCAACCCCTAGCCCCAAGGTAACTCTGGAGTTGATGTTAGAGGGTGCTGGACAAGGAGGAGCTCTGCATATCATTCATTTTGTTTAGCAAAATGAAGTTGATACGATGCCAGCAAAAATATGAGTCTAAACTATGAAGGACTCACAAAGCTCGAAGACTATGTAGTGGGATATGAATATTAAGCTGGACAGTCTTTCTCATTCTTTTATTGATATAAATTCAAGTAAGGAGAGTTCTTGAAAAGAAAATTATGAATGAATGAAATTGCACTTCATTCTTTACCAAATTTCATTTTTTATTTTTTATTTTTTGCGTGCATTGTTGTATTGTACCTTGTATCCACTCTAGTTTCGACACCCGTGTTTAGTGTTTTGATAAAGTGCAGGAGAGTGGACTCTCATTCCTTTACAGAAAAGAGTACATATATAGGATAAAAAGGAGACATTATCTCCATAAACAACGCTACCTATTTACACCAGTTGATAAGATGAAATCTATGCCATATATATGTGTGTGACTATATTCGTATAAGAAATCAAATTGTCGTTGTCCAAGCGCTTTGGTGAAAATATCAGCAAGCTGAGTTTGAGTAGATACGTAGCTAAAATCGATGAGTCGATGAGTCGATGAATCCCGTAGAAAATGACAATCAACACCAATATGTTTATGAAAAACAGGATTGGCAGCCATGTGTAAAGCAGCTTGACTATCACAATACAAACGCATATATTGAGGATGGTCTTGAGTAAGAGACCTTTCAACCATTTTAGCTCACAAGTAGCAGTGGCCATAGCTCGATATTCAGCTTCTGCTGACGAACGTGCTACATTATGTTGCTTCTTAGTGCGCCAAGAAATAGGAGACTGACCAATTAGAACAATCCAACCTGTAAGACTAAGAGATCGATGACTTGTTGGGCAGCTTGCCCAGTCAGAGTCACACCACTCGGTTAACTGCAAGTCACAGTCTGCTCGTTTGAGATAATGAAGATATACAAAATAAGGGAACGTCAGACAGCACTTTTCTCCTATGATATGAAATGCATGTTTAAACCAGATCTTGGAGAATATGCTGCCATGCATGTACGCCGGGGTGATAAGCTGAAAAATAGGAAGGACTAGCCTTGCATCCTCAGTCGAGATACGCGTCCGGAGTTTACCATGAGTGATTGAATTCTGAAAGATTCACTGCCTGAGTCTTTTTTGCAGGTACAAGTTGGCCTATTCATCAAACTACAGCAGTGTTTTGAAAATAATTATAAACTGTTGATGGTGGAAAGGCTTATTATGATGGAAGCCAAAGAAGACGATGCTGATGATCCTAAAAAGAACACCAAATTATGGCAAATACCTGTTTATACCGGCCAAGGGGAAGGACACGACTGCTGACCTTCATCCTCAACCCTTTTTTTAAATCAAGAATGTCTGTGGTATTAATTTTTTTTAAAGAAAAATATTTTGTTAATACCGGTGAACTTTTTAAAAACATTAACTGTATCTATGAATTTGTATATGTAGACTGTTGTACCATAACATATTTTTCATTCTTAAATGTACGACGGATATAGTGTCAAATCTTTTTGGATTAAAAATTTAAGGATGTATTTTATTATTATTATTTATTTACTTCTTCTTAGTATTTATTTATTTTGCGTGAGTGATGTCCACTTCAATGGAATGGGCTTTTTGTGATTCCACTTTTTTTTTTTCTCCTGTAATTACTATTCTGATCCATACATGTGTATCATTTAGAGTGTAGACAGAACAAATCGAAACTGTAAATATAGAAGCTAAACAGCAATTGAATATAAGTGAATTCATTTACACTCATAAT